>VVHJ01009056.1:5201-16556 GCA_015107715.1 Tylochromis polylepis | reverse complement strand
CTCCCCTAAATTGCATAGAAATGTGAGAATCCAACTGTTCAGCTGTAAACACATGAGTCTTATGGTATTAGTAAAATAACATGTTATTTACACTCTTCAGTTTTCTGAGACAATACTGCCCACTCTTGCCAGGGAGTGAGGATGAGGTGGGATGATGGAGGTAATGGGCCAGGCAGCAGTTTCGGGATGCAACGGGCTGGTATTCACAAAGCAGCTCTCGATGACTACACAGTAGCAGGTAGCACTACTGTTGGGCTAATCTGGACTGGTGGCTTTAATGATCAGATGTTCTGGTATCATAAAGCATCTACTTTTGCTGGACAGTCATAAATTTATAAGCTGATGGCCTTAAAAAAAGGTTATAAGCAATTTTTAGATCAAACAACATTAAATGGTTTTAGAGGCTCCATAGTGCAGTAGTTCACACACTGGCAAAACACGCAAAAGATCCACTGTCTGAAACTGGAAGGAGACACAAATCCCATGGGGGTTGCATCACAAAGCGTATCTGGCATTTAAAAGAAAAAAGAAAATGATAAATAAAAATCTGCCAACTCAAGTATATGGTGCTGCCAAAGAAGCTACTAAAACATCAATTGGCCTATTACCAGTAGCAGTAGGTTTGTAGTTGTGGGCAAAGTAGAAGATTGCATTTGTGCATCTTACTGCTGGTTTTGGCCAGACAGAACTGGTGTCTGGTGAACTGGCAGCAAGGACTGTGACATAACATGGTTATCACTCTAGTATCCTCGAATAGGGCCAGTACACCAGCCATGAGCCATGAGCTGATGCTAAGGACAAACCCAGACTAGAAGGTTAAAATCACAAAGGCTTATCCAGAGAACACTGCTCACCAATTTTGCATAGAGCTTTGATTGTGACACCAAAGGTGTGCTTTAGACTTTAAGGCAAGCATGGTAAGTAGGACAAAACTGCACTTCCAACAAGAAGTCAACATTAGTGTTAAATGCTCAAGTTAGAACAATGTCTTCATCATAAAAGGTAGATGGAAACTGTGGAAATTTATTTCCTTACTTACTACATCTTCTCCAAACTTCCCTCTTCCTATCCTTACTTATTACAGTATGCATTACATCTTATGTCCACACTATTCCAGTAATAATGCAACGCTGATCACTTGCACATCTTTTTCTAGCAAATGTAAACAGAAAATGTCCAGATTTTAAACCTTGATGATGATAACGCAGTCAAATGACAAGCAACACCTGTAGCCAAAGATGGAGCTTTGTGAAGACGGGCCTGTGTCGTTACCAGTAAGGGAACAATGGGTTGACAAGATCAGCTACCTCATCCTCCTGAGCGTCCTCCGTCGTTGAGGACTGCCGGCTGAGGCTCGCGTTCTCGGCAGGGCCCTGGTTCTTCCTCCGGATTGAGCTACGCGATTCGTCAGTGATACTCTGAATCTGAACGGTGCGGCAAGGCCCAGAAAGGCAGTGGCAGATGAACAGGAAAAGGGGCCAGCAGGCATTTAGCTTGATGTTGGGCCATGAGTGACTTCAATGTCATAGACGTAGACTATTATTTATGTGAATGACCTCTAAGTTGCTTTTTTAAATACTATCTGGATGAGTCAGTAAATGGATTGTTGTGCCGTGTGTGCTATTAATCATTTTGCATGTACACATACACATGCAATGTATTAAAAATGCATACAGTAGGAATAAATGCCATCTCGACTAAGCATTTATTTGAGCGCTTATTCTTTGTGTTAAAAAATGCATCCACATTTGTTGAATAGAAGCAAACAGACCAAATGCAGGTTTGTTTTCAACTCTACTTTACCTCCCTCTCCCTCTCAGTCCTGGAAAGGTGCATCTGTTTCAGCATCTGAGACCTCTGCTCCATCATCAGTGTCTTCTCATAGGTGAAAGCTGAGATGTCATTGTCATGCTGCAAAGGAGATGAACACGGGCGTTACAGCAGCACGTGCTGCCATCCAAACCACATTATTTTTCAGGGACGGTCACGCGTAGTTCAGCAAGACAGTGCCAACATGGCTCCTCCGACAAGCTTCTCACAACATTCATCACATTAAGAAACAAAAGTAGGCACTGAATTGTTGAACAAGTTTAATAACCATCCTGCTTCCCGTTGCACTTAGACACGAATGCCATGCAGGGCTATTCTTGGCCGATGCTCAAATCTCACCATCTCTACAACTTCCACCTCTGCATCCAGTCGCAGGTGATAAAGGAACATCTGGAGATCTTTCTTCATTTGGATGCTGTTGTCATCCATCTGGGCTACAGTAAAGATGCGCATCTTACACTTCCTCCACACCTAAAGGGGAGAAAGGCACCATTATTATGGAAGAGATGGAGAAACAGCGCGGTAAACAGGATGGATGAGGGAGAGAAGAATGTCAGGTGGGACGGATGGATGTGAAAGAAAGGTTCTGGGTGTGTATATGAAGAAAGGAATAAGAAATAGAAGAATACGCTGAGCTTAAGATGGTTTCAGAAATAAACACAATCCAAACTAACCCAACCAACCTTGTGCTGTCGAAGCAGGAAGGGCAGCAGCATCAGCAAGCCTCCATCGTGAACCACCCACCACACATCAATAGTGCCCTCTCCTAGGCGGTCCTGGTTGGTGGGGAAACTGTCCACATTCTTAGCCACAAGTAAGGCCTGATGGGCTGCTGTGGTCTCCCGGATTGTCTCTGGATGAATAGAAGGACAGACAGAGCGTCTATGAGAGAAATCATTGTGTTGCATTAAGTCACTGCCATCTTGATAGATTATTTCACAGGCAGTTCAGCAAATGTCACAGATGATGTGTTATCTTTATCTACACTGTATTTTACAATAAATTATGACATAAATTCTGTTAGGGTGTGTGCCTATTTTTGCACGGTACCTATGAAGTTCCTCCATGACTGTGGGTCATTGGACTGTTTCCAGGCTCCAGGCCAGGCCATCAGGACTGTGTTGTGCTTCATGCCTCCCAAGCCTGCAGACTGGATGAGGTGTGAGACACCATCTCTAAGGTTGGAAGACACTACAACATGACAGAATCCTTTGGTACGCTCTGCAGACATGGCAGCCTTGATGTTCTGTAGAGAGAGAGAGAGAAAAAAAAAGAGGACAGGGATTTTATCGTACCGCACCAACTGAAAAACAAAATGTCTTTTCTAGAGAAGATACGGCTACGCTACACTACAGCAAAGTTTCCCTGCTTAGCTAAGCAAACACTTCAACTAACCTATTCATCAAAATTACCTTCAGCACCGTCACTCATATCCATTCAGGATAACTTGTACTGATGGATCTGAACAATAAATATTTTTGTACGTTTGAAAAGTTGCTTCTGGGCATGACTGCATCAACAGAAACTTTTATCAACTAAAAACACTGCAGAGGATAAAAGTAAAATCAGGCTGAAAGAATCACATGAATTGCTTAATACGGCCAGTAGGTAGCAGAGTTTATCTGCAGTTAGAGTCTGTAAAATGCTCTAAATGCAGCTCGATAGTACACATTTGCCTGTGGGTCCAGTGATGAATCTGAAGCACAGATAAGACAGCGAGCAATACAACTGCAAGCAGCAAGCAACTGCAGATCAATATTAATGACAATATCGCTGCCTGCCTTTTATTTGCACACCTATGTGTGTGCCACCATACCTGCTCAGCCTTCTTAGCCTCCGACTCCTTAGTGAGGTAGGTTCCCTGCAAAACATTCCCCACTATCGTCAGGCCTTTCCCTGCCTTCAGCTGGGTGGTGAAGGACAGCAGGCGAGGGTGTTTGACTGCTTGATCCGAGTCCACGTTCAGGAGTACCAACAGCTGAGGCCTATGCACATCGAGAGGGGAAAGCAGAAAGAGGACAGAGTCTGGTTTAATTTTATTTCATCGTTTTAAACTTTTGGATTAAAAACAACACCAACAAATATTTTTGATTTTGAAAATGACACAATTATTAGGTGCACAAATTCAAATTACAGTGCAAGGCCTATAATCATGTGAAGCGACAGCTGTGTGTGAAGAAAAATATTGTTAAAATGTTGGTGTGGCAGCATTACTGTCGCACTTTTGGTTCTCACTCAGCTTTGCGGGGACATATAACAGCTGTGTAACTGGAAACACCAGACCCCTGAGAAGACTACAAGGTCAGTGTGAGCCTCACAGTATGAAGACTTATCAGCCGCTCGTGACAGATTAGGAAGGGACCCTAAAGATTAATCAAATTCATCCTCTGTGTCTATTCTTGTCTTGTTATTGTCAATCCCAGCAGTGACAGGTGCCACAATGTCAACTGTAAACACACACACACATCCATACCTCCAGTTCTTTGTGTGAGGTGGAGCATCCTCAAGTCGATTGAGGGCATAGCGGGCCGCATTAAGAGAGAGGCCTCGGATACCGTCACCCCATTCCTTCTCTGCCCTGTTAGGGAGACGAATGAATGAAAAGCACTCAATGATAAGAGAAAAGCAGCAATCCAGTGATCTTTCTTATTCATAGCTGAACTGTTATGCACACAGTTTATTGTGGCAACATGAGCACACTATCAGCAAGCTACTTATAAAACTATGCAAGCAAAAATAAAACAAGAAGTTCAAGAGCTTCTCCCCAGATTCATTTTTTCCTTTCTTTACGGTTTACTCAGTTTCTTGGTCACATCTATGATCTCACAATCTTACCCTCGGTATTCAATGTATTTGTAGATGCAGCCAGCGATAACCATGGCAACAATAGCGTAATACCAGGAGGAGATGAACATAATAGCAAGGCATAAGCTCATTCCGAGGAAGGACAGAGCCCTGAAAAAAAAAAAAGAAAAGAAAAGAATGCACAGATACGTTACAGCAGTTTACATGCTCATTTAATTTTCTGTGTTGGATTTTCTTTGCATTCATGGAAATGTCTTTATAAACTGAAAACAGCTCAGGCTAGAGAGATGAGAGGCTTAGGATTCAATAGAGTAATCAAAATCCACAGCTAACAATAGTGCTGTTTGCCATTGTCCTTAACTTGTGTTGTGGAATTAATCTCCAGTAAAGGCTGTCACCACATTAAATGGATGTCCCTGTGGCTGTGAAGGTGTCTGCGTATGAGGGATTCCTGCCACATGTCCAAAAATCAGAAATCTAATTTGATGGCTTCAAATTAACGAGGACTTTTCAACATTCTGTCGAAAAGAAACCAGTTCGACATATAATGCAAGATATAATACACATGCAAGGATGTTTACTTCATCACCCACCAGTGGTAGTACTTGAAGCGCGGTCTCCAGTTAGGTGTTCGCAACAGGGTCTGAACAGCACAGGCAAGGTTCACAAACAGGTAGCACATGAGGAAAAACCTGTTGAGGGGGACAAACAGCAATCCAAAAGTTCTAGTCACTTTTCAAATAATAAAACTTTATGATCTACTGTAAGTAGGTGTATACTTGAGGGATCACAGACTTCATCTGCTGAGCTGCTTTTATGGAATGAGATTGCATAATATTCCTTTCAGATACTGACATTGACAGGATGGGAGCCACAGCATCCAGGGAAGCGATGAGGATGCCGATCTCACAGATCCCAGCAGTCAGCAGCAGAGCCCAGGTAGGTTCCCCGTTAGCTTTCCCGTGACCAAACACCTACGAGCAGATACGGCAAAGCGTGAAAGCTGAAGCACGTCAGAACAGAAACTGCTTGGACAGTATTTGTGTTTGCTGTTTGAGTCAAACCTGTAGGAAGGGTACAATGCCATCTCGTGCAATAGCCTGCAGCAGGCGAGGGGCGCCGGTCAAACTCTGCAAACCCGCCCCACAGCAGGAGAAGAACGAGCCAATCACAATAACCCAGGGAGAGGGCCACGACAGGGTGCCAATAACAAGGTTCCCCTTTACAGAATCACCATATCTGCAACGCAAAAACAATTATGTGGATCACAAATGCCGTTATTCACAAATATTGTAAGATTTAACAAACACTGACAGGACAGTGTGGTGATATTTTTAATCTTGTTTAAACCAGCAGGAACATGATCCCTGTAACAACTATCGCACTTCCTTCAACATCATATACTCTGATAATAACAATATGTAATGACTGGTCATTTTTCAACTTCTTTGAAAGGAGACGCTAATCACAAGGAAGTTGGCTGAAAAGGACAGGGCCTAAAACGGCACCAAAATCCACCAAATCAGTAAAAGATATATAAGGAATATTCTAAACTGTGCATGCAATGAAACTCCAGAACAGACCCAGAACTCATAGATCCATAGTTCCTGTGTAGCACTAACTGTGGTGACACGCAAGGATTAGAAGCACAAATGTTCATTTCCATTTATTGACGCTGTTAGAAGGGCTGGGCCATAATCATATAGTTATGATAATATCAATATAATTCTTTATGTGATAGAAACGTGCCTCAACAACACTGATCATATAGTGACGCCATGCGCACAACAACAAGACCAGCCCGACACGTCTGACATCTGAGTAGAGCTAGTACTTTTGGTATTGTTCTGATATCAAGTAAATACAGAGCGAGTATTACAGACACCAACGCTTTTAACCTATAAAGGCGGCTACACCGGGGAGAGCAGTGCATCATGATTTATGAGATGAATCATCGTCAACTTGCAAATTGTGAACACATTTTAATGATCGCTAAATCACTGTGATTTTTATTTTCCACAATGATTAGCTAACAAAACACACCTTTCAATTTTTCATGTATTTGGAAGCAGGGTTTTTTGGATGTAAATGTGCCCGTCTCTAAAACACTTTGGCTTCTGTTGTGTTATAGGCTATAAGCAAAGGAGACCTGACAGTCAACATGAAAAGTTTCAGACATTTTTCATAGAGCATGTTTGAGGTATATCCCCCCCAAAAAACCCCAAACCAAAAAACAAACCATTTAACCCAATTCGGTGAGCAACAAACTGAACTTACAGAACAGAAACAAAGCATCAATCCTATCATGCTAGTATCAATACAATGTCAATACCAGTATTGGTATCAATACTATAGATATTTGGATCAATCAGACAATCTCTAGGGACAGCCTCCTATGATTTAGTAAAAAGGGAACTACTTCAACAATTGCCAAAGCACAATGCTTTGGCAAACGTGGAAACAGCCTTAATTCTCCACATGCAAAAACACACCTCTGAGCACAACAAGCTATGAAGGCATGCGAGGACTCAAATGACTCAGACGAGCAGCGCTGGAACACTTCACTTGACGGGAAGATTAAACAGTGGATAAAATTTACTGATGAAATTACACGGTGCTAAAGAAGGGCTTTAAGCAGGTGGTTAAAAAAACCCCGACCCAAGTTAGATGTTACACGAGTTACAGTAAAGTTGCTTTAGCTATGGTTGTTGTTAAACTGAACTGTTAAGCAGTCACGTTATTACTTTCCATGCTAAACAGGCTTATGCTGTGTCACTGCTATGTCCCTGCAATGCTGCTCTCGCTGCTGACACCTTGTAGCAATGGATTCACACTTTGAAGCAGGTAGTCTGTCATCAGTGACAGCAGATCATTAGAGAAGGCGGCTACACTTTGTTTGTTTGTTTTCACTTTGTTTGCGCTCCTGCTGCCTGCAAGCTGCAGTCAACAAAAAAGTTTCAGTGTTTTCGTTTTTTTTTCTCCCCACGTCACAAATTTCTTTGAAATGATGATATCATTTTGAGGCTATATCACCCACTCCTAGATGCTACTAACCTTTCAGTTTGCACACAGGGGCTCGTAAGCTGACTTATTACTAAAATTATTAATATTGCTAATGAATTTTGCTACATTACTTAAAGTGATTGATCAACATTGTATCTTAGAGGTAACATTTTCTCTCCATTTGCTATATTAAAACACATTCATTCTGCACGCTGTCCATAGTAACGTTGAATAGGTTAAGCTCTTACTTATCTCGAAGCAAAACGCCTTCAATACAGGCACCAAACAGAACCACGGAGGTGATATCTGGGAAGCAGAGCTAAGGAGAACAAACTGATTTCACAGCAAAGCCATAAACACTGTAATCAGCCACATCCTGGCTGGTGGTTAATATTAGTCTTTAATTCTTGGATTTATGTTCCTCAGAGAAGTAAAAATCTGGTGACTGTTAGATAATCTTCCACTGGCAACTTTAGTTGTGGTCCAATCACTTTTTCACTTTTCTGGATCAGCCTGTAACAAGATTTTTTTTTATTTATCAGTGTTCTGTGTGACTTGTTATCATATCTGGTTACAGTGCGAGGTTTAAGGATACAGATGATGGAAGTGGTAGTGATAGCGAGGATGGTCCCAATGGGAATGGACTTCTGGGCGTCTCTCAAGTCACCTGAGCGGTTTGAACCAGCCATGATACCTGAGAGGCGAGAGGGTCACAGCCGAAAATCAAACAGGTACTCTTTAGAGAGACTGCTCTCTCAGCCATAACGGGCGTTAAAAACTGTCACACACACGTGCACAAAGAACGAGTCCGTTGCTTATGGCGCCATCTTACCGGTGACAGAGGGAAAGTAGATGCCGACTAGCAGTGTGAAGAAGGTGGTGATGTCGTTGACTACATAGGGCATGTAGATGTCCTGGGTCGGGTCACCACCCTCAACCGATGGCAAGTTGCTGTTTTCCACCAACATACCCAGAGGGCCATATGTCGACCACATATTTTCTACAAGAGAGACAGAAATATACCAATTCATACTGCAAACAACATAGCGTGCTGTGAAGCGCGTGCACTCCCAGGACACGAGCTAACGAGAAGAGATGACGAGCAGCGAGGGAGGAGCACGCGTTTTTAAGTTGTGGGAAAATCCTTTGCGAGCTACCCTGAGAAACGGACGGACTTGTCAGCGTGATCAAGGCTCACTATGATTCTACTAATCAGCCACTAACATGAAGCAGATAAACAGACTTCATTTATCTCTTTAAATTGCATTATTGCTCACGGCTGATGTTTGTTTTTTGATGTTTCCTTAATGAGCCAGCGTGTTTATTCTCCCAACTGACCACGTGTTGTCCTTAAAAACACCAAATGAAAACCATGTTTTTTTACATTTTCACAACACGTCCAAATTCTACTATTTGCTAAAAGACCTTTTACCACTTAAAACAGAGGCTTCTTCATCGAGTCCTCCAGCAAAAATTTGTGATAGAAGGCAGGATGTGTATTAAATGAAAATTTCAATTTAGGCAATTCAATGAATTTAAATAAAGCACTGCTAAAGTTAGTGTGGCTAACTTTAGCAGTGCTAGCCCCAGTTTACTTGTAGGCAAATGTCTACATGCCTATACTAATGTGCTTATATGTCACTTCACTCAAATATATAATTGTTCCTTTTCTAGCTCAAATTACTGCTGGACAAAGCTAACCTCTTTAGATTTCTGACTTTTCACGTAGCTTGTTTACAACGTCCATTAGATCCATTAGTGCAGGTTGAAGGGAATCTAAATATTAACAGACAAGAAAATGGTGTTGCACACCAATGAAACTGAAATCGTTTAATGAAATAGTATTATTAGTGAGGGTGGCAAAGTTTAATTCTTTATTTAAAAACACTTTGAATGTTCAGCTAGAGTAGGAAAGTACCAAAGCATAAATGAATCATGAATAAAACTGAGATGGTTTTATAGCTCACAAACACTCACTGTAACCAGACTGCTCTGAATCAAGAAAAACATTAAATACATTTAACAGAAAGGATGAAAGAAAGAGGAGGTCAGTAAAATAACTGTCCGTTTTTAAGAAGACAGTAAAACAGCCGTGTATGGAATCACTCAGCACCTGTCCCAGTTGCTTCACATGAAATATGACAAGAATGCATCTGCACTGGATGTTGGGAGGAAAAGCAGTGCGTCCCTGCCAGCAGTTACATAACATGAGGTATGCTCAGATTTAGCAACGCACTGCAATCAATGACTGTGTACATTCCTGCTGAGATTATGCAAACATTCAGTCATTTTCATTTATACTTTGTAGCAAGTTTTCAGTGTGCCTGATCGATGAGGATAAGTGAAATGCTAAGAAAATCTGTATGATTCAAACAAGTACACACATATCTTTGTATAACTTGAAAAGTTGACATTTATCAAACTAGATAATAGGTGAAAAAGAGAGCGCCAAGAGTGAATTTTTAAAAACTCTTCCACACGTGCACATGGCTACAGAGAAAACGCTGTGTTCCAACCTGAAATGACTCCGCTGGTCAGTCCAGGGATGCCCTGCACCTCGGTCACATTGTTGTTGACAAAATACTCGTTGCATGTGGCATTGAGCTGAGCTCCATCGCAGAAGAGTTTCCACAGCTCGGTAGTGACCGTTATGTTGTCTATAACGTCAGTCTTATCACACTTGTCAAATTGTTGGTTTTTTAGGGTACGATTCCCCAACATGCACACACTGTGTGAAGGAAGAGAGACATGTTAATGTGAAGCACTAATTAAACTGAAATAAATCTTAATAATTGCTAGCACTGACTCACGGAAAGTATGGCGGATCAAAGATGGTCTTGATGACTCCCGCATAGATGGCCAAGATGGAGAGAATAACACAAGCCAGGAAGACCAGTGCCAGCTTGTTGACATATTTGACCCCAACAAACACAACTACTGCCATTAGTGCTAGGCAACAAGTGCCATAAACACGCATGTTGTTCAGCAGGGCATCCAATTCATCCTCCTTTTTGTCTGCCACAAAGATGGCTGCTTTAGGCACCATGTAGGTCTGAATGGGCAATGGATGGAAACAAGACAACACAGGAAGAAATACAAAGTGTCACATTAAATGAGAAGCCATTTCATTTCATTGCACTAACTGTAAGATATGAAGAAAACCTTGATATTGTGGCAGTTTCATGTGTTAAATAAATTTCAGTCAGGACCAGTTCAGTCAAAAGAGCAGTGACGTTTCCGTCTCAAGCCATTCATGTTTGTGGTTGTGGCTCAGTTGTGTTCTGCTTCCAAGGTCATAAAAATGGGGAAAGCAGCAGCAAGACCACAGCAGAACAGAGAATGCATAAATGACCGCATAACAAGCAGAAGCTGGCCTGGAGATGGGCAGCAAAGGTGCCGCTGCTGGCTGAAGCAGCTTAAAAAGTGCACCCTATATGAGATGACCAACTGGATTTGTAGAAAGTATCAGAGAAGCCATAAGCTGATGGGCATTGGGATCACTTGATCTACCACATATAAATCTAAAATAACCTACTTACCAATAGAATCTCGATGGTACCCAGGATGTACATGGAGCCAGCAAAGGTGGTCCCCAGGTAAAAACAGAGACCCACAGCTCCACCAAACTCTGGACCCAAAGACCTGGAAATCATGTAGTACGAGCCTCCAGCTGGGAAAAAAAAAAAAAAAAAAAGGGGAAGAGGGGGGGGGGTGTTA
>VVHJ01009039.1:4611-17027 GCA_015107715.1 Tylochromis polylepis | reverse complement strand
TTTGCAAAACTTGTGCATAGGTTTTTAAAATGTACAATTTATATTTGCATTTCAAGTTATGAAAATGATTCGTTGAACATGTTTGTGGTCGTTACAGTAAAAAACATAACTTTTTATGTTTTTCGTCTGATTCTAGATCAAATACAGTGTGTCAAAATAAAACATAACAGTAAATTCAGACATGTGAGGTTGTGCTGAAAAGAATGATACCAAACAAGGCGAGGTAAACAGTTTTTAAAGGTGAAATGTAGAGGTCAAATCAAAAGTAGTCAAAAATGACCAATTATACCCTGGAGCCCAGAGGTTACACTTTTTTTTTTAAAGTAACACAATAGTTACTTTTCCTAGTAATTAGTTACTTTTATAATATTGTAACTCAGTTACTAACTCAGTTACTTTTTTGAAGAAGTAACTAGTAACTATAACTAATGACTTTTTCAAAGTAACTTGCCCAACACTGCTCATTCTTCACTGTGTCAGGTGTCAGATTTACATTTATGCAGGTTATTCCCAAAACAGAAGACACAAAAGTTGACTTCAGACAGTCGATTTCCCTCTTTAGAAGAGAACAGAAAATTACTGCTATATGAGCTATAGGACATTTAACTCACTGGGTTCTGTTCTATCTGGATTTAACTCAGACTACACATTTCAGTTTCCTGTGAGGACTTTTTTTCCATACAGGCACAAGTGGCTACAAAAAAAGGCTACAAAAAATATATGATAATCTGACATGTATTTCCTTATATGACAGCAACAGTCCATGTAATTAATAACATGTCATTTCTTTTGAGTACAAGGATTTAACAATAAAACCTTCTTCAGTGGCATTTACAAGTAGACCCTGAAGGCAGCATTAGCCAGCACGTAGAGGAGAGTTCTGAGGACCTGATGAAAAACTACAGAAATACAGGGGTGGCAAGCAGCTATCAGGAGTTTGTACAGGACCGGATTGATTTGAAATATCATATTATTAAAGATCAGTTTAAATATTTTACATGCAGCAGTTGTAATTTGTCATGTAACACTGTAAGGTGTACAACTTGTCTTCACAAAGAAAAACATAGGTGACAGTCTTGAAGAGCCAGCAGAGGCTGTCATTGTACACAAACACTGAAACACTGCATATTAAGAATAGAAATGCAGGTAGTCTTCTGGGGTATTTTGTAATACATCTATTACAAAATATTTATTACAAAATCAGCCTCAGTCCTGAACCTCATACTTAGTGACACTTATCACAAAATAGTTTTCAAATAATACTCAAATCAGTCAACTAAAAAAGGAGATAAAATTGGCTAGCATAAAAAACATTTTTTCACATAAACATCTTTCAGAACATCACAACAATCAGAACATTTAAATTTGCTGAAGAGGTTGAGATGCTGTGTTTGTTTTCTTTGACGTCATTTTCATCAGTCATCACTGCGAAGTGGCAGCTGTAGTGAAAACACAGTGATGATTAATAACAATATAAACAATGCACATGTTGTTGTTGTATTTTCCCCTTTATTTTATAGAATAAAGCAGACATCAATTTACCTTTTGGAAAAATCAGCTCCGTTCGTCGTGTATGGCCTCCCTGGCAAATTAATTTTTCCTCCTTCACACTGTAAAAAATAAACCGATATAAATAATGTCCAGATGAACACACATAATGAAACTGGGGGAGGAGATAAACAAGTCAGTTCTAGTTATGTGTGATATCTGTTACAAGCTAACAGTAATTTGTTTTAGCACCAGTGCTAATGGTAAAAGTCGGAGGGCACAGAACATTGGAGTTCTGATCATTGCTTGCAAGTTGAAATATATCAGATGTTTGCCTCAGAAAAATCAAAAACAAGCTGCATTTTCACTGTACTGTACTGTTAAAAAAATTATGCCTTTTAATCATAACTACAGATGTTTTACAGGCATGCATGCAAAGCCTAGTCAAATGTGATTTGTCAATAGTTTTACTAGGAAAATACAACAACAACAAAAACTTCAATAAACAAGAATGGGCTTTTGTCACAATTATCAACACTGGAGCAGCTATACAGTATATTCATACACATTTAAAAATGTTGGTTTTGATCAGTCCACAAGTAACTGAAATATCCTCACAACTCTGAATACATGTGATGAAACCATTGTCTAGGATTCTGAAAAACCATCAGGAATGAAATCTTAAGGGATACAACACTTACAGACTGTAAAGGTTGGTGTTGTTCAGTTCCTGCCAGTCCCTCCAGGTAAAATAATGCAGACAGCCTCTCTCTGGACAGGGAGTGTGCACCTGCTGGGTCAGTCCCGGCCACTGCCTTGACAGGACAAACAGCTTGGACATCACTGCCAAGATCAGATCCCACATCTGCCGAAACTCTGAAAAAAGAAATGTAGTCGTGCTGTTGCTGTCGAGCTCTTTTTGATCGTACAATAAAAGACATTGTAGATTTCATTTTACCTTCATCCTTGTCAGGTCTCCGGCAGCGTATCTCTATAAATGAATCTCCATCGTTGTCCCCCTGTCTAAACAGAGCAAGTCTGTTTCCACAGCAGAGGAGACATTGCTCCTTTCCCACCCAGTGAGTCGAGTAGAGAGAGCATGTCTTAATGATCAGTCTAATGGTTACGTGTGGTAACCGTCAGAGATCAGAAGATTTATGGTTCATGAGGTTTTTGAGTGGAGTAAGAATAAGAAAAAAAATCAAACAAACAATAATTTAGGATTATAAATCAGTGAAAACATTGGAAACTGAAGAAATTTACAAAGAATTTAAGTCCAAATGTGAAAGTGTGCCATTATACATCAAAAAAGGGGGACACAATGCATCTTCTCTCTAGCTTATTGAATGAGGTTTTTGTGGTGCTGGTGGTGTGTGTGAATTTCATTGTACATAATAGAGTGTTTGATGTAGACTCTGCCTTGAAAACTGTGAAAACCAACATACAATTGAAAATATCAATCATATACTATCTTATAGACAGTGACAAAGGATTAAATGTTTTCCAAGCTACCTGTGAAAGAAGCCATGTGGAACCTCAGGAAGGATGTACACGTGCACTCTGAGATCATCTTGTTTGTTCTCACCCCATTTCTGACATACTGTGAGGTCATCCTTCAGATAGATGGGGAAGAAGCAAGCTCCATCAGGGTCTCTCTTAGACTCCCTGCCTGACTCCCAGTGCTTTTCCCCTGGGATGAACTTTGGTGCTTGGGGGTTCATGGGGCTTCTGACAAGAGTTGGGAGGCAAACCTCAAAGTGCTGCAACAGGGTGAGAATTATTCCTTCCTCCCTTTTGTTTCCCACTACCTCTCTGACCAAGTCGTCATCATCTATGACCAGTTTCTCTAACTCCCTCCGGACTAAGATGCGCAGGGCTGCATTGTGCAGGGTGCCTCTGCACCGCAAGTCCTCCACCCAGATGAACTTTTGTTTCATCAGAGCCCCTTCTTGCATGAGTAGGTCTCTTGAGATTCCCTTAAGCTGCTGCACCAGGTCATGTCTCACAATGGTCTGCAGTCACAGAAAGCAGTGAGGAGAGTTAAACTGTGGTAACAGTAGTTTAGTATAGTTTGTGAATTCTGTGGAAATCTTCAGGCAAAGGGATGAAAAGAGCATAGCTGCTCCATGTATACATTATATTTATTGGTAATTTGTTTGGAATGAAAATTTAAGTGGAAGAGACACTACCAGGAATCTTCACATTAATGCTTCCAAAGGAAACCTTTGTACTTCGAAAGGGTTCAAGTAGTGTGTGCATATCTAGGTCTGAAAAAAGCAAAACAACCACTGACCTTGAACATTGAAATGAGGAATGAAGGCTGGATAAACACTCTGTCACTTAGCACATCGATGTCTTCATACCAAATAATCACCCCAATTCTGTGCAGATATCGCAAGAGGAATCGCAAAATGGAGTGCAGCTGCTCTCTGCTCTGTGTTACATGGTTCATTATTAAATCACTAAGTTCTTCAAGTAGAATAATACCTGACATAGAAAAAGGATATATTTTATTACAAAGCAAAAACAACTTCTGAGTTCTCCATATTACCTTAAATAAAGTGCACAGTCATTAACTGGACTTACCATGTCGAGGAATGTGTTCTAGTGTAGCAAGTGTGTGGATGGCTTGTTCCACTTCTTCATAACTTTGTGGTAAGATGGTCTCAGAACACAGGAAAGCACTCTCTGATTGAATGCATTTCAAAATATGACTTCTGAATCTTACAATATCCTCAGTCTTTGTGCAGTCAAGAGTTAGAAGATCCAGCACCTGAAGGAAAGGTAAAGGAATACTGTAAAAGGCTCTACACCCACAGCAACACCCCAGTGGGCCTGCGTGGCATTTAAAATGGTATATTTTAATTGTATCAATCATTACCTTCAAATTGTAGTCTAAAAGGGAATCAAGCTCATCCACTTGATCCATGTAGAGAAATGGGTCTGTATTTTCTTCCAGATTTTTCTTCTGGTAATTTAAAGCCATCTTTCTGTTTGCCAACATCATGTTAACCTTCTCATCAATGTCTTTCTTCTTCTCCATTACCTCTTCCAGGTCTCTGCACTGATCACAGTGTGTTCCCACAAGCATGACCACTGCATCTGGCACACGTAACTGTATGTTGTTTAACCAGAACCAAATCTGGTCTTTGAAAGACTCTGGGTCTACAATGCTATAGCTGATAGAAAATCAAAATCATTATTGTCTCCTTTTATAATTCTTAGAATAACAGTGGCATAAATTTAACTACACACACACACACAAAAAAAAAGTTGTTTTTTTTTGTACAGCTATGCTATTGGTCTGTAACATGCTGGGTGTCATTGGTACTTACTGATAATGTCAGAATGCTGTTGCTCAATAACTGGCATACAAAAATATTAATTTCACATTTGTCATATCTTGGCTAACTAGCACTAAACTCAATGTATAGTTTTTGTTCAAGTAAATATCAGTAGGGTGGGAGTTTCGATGCATGCTCAATCAACCAGGTAAGTAAATCCCCAAAAAGTTGATTCTGTTCATCTGGACGTAGCGTTTTCAGTGGGAGAAATATTTCGTCACTCATCCAAGTGACTTCTTCAGTCTCAGCTGACTGCAGGTTTCCCCAACCTTATAAACAGCAGATTTGCATAATGACTGAAACTAGCACCACTGAAGGAACAAAGGGCTGTGAGGTCAGTTCCTTGATCATTAATATGCAAATTCATGAGAATTTGAGTGAAAATGAAAGTAAAGTGAAAGTTAAGTCAGGTATGTTTGTGCCACTGCTCCTTTATCAATGAATATATCTGGCTCAACTTCATGGGGGCTGCACTTTGTAGTGCAATTAAACATTTAAACTGGACAAATTTACCTTTATGCCTTAAATATACCATTGCAAAGCATTAGAAAGACTTTCTAGTGAAAGCATTTCTTTTAGAAAGACTTAGATAGCTGGAAGGGCAACAAAAGAACTATGGTAGTCATATAATTTGACAAAGTAACCATCAAAAAAGAAACAATAATTTGCTCACCTGGCTAAATTGACAGTAAGGATAACAAGAGCTCTTGGTGTGATAAAGACATGATGTGTCAGATAGTACTCCTCCTGCCCTGCAAAGTCCCAGAGAAGGAAGCGGACTTCCTGGGTGTACAGCTGAGTGATATCTATTCCTTCCGTCCGATCCTTCACTGCGACTGCCACAGGCTTCCCTTCCCTAAGGCTGTGGCAGAGTGTAGACTTCCCAGCCATGGAAGAGCCCAGAAACATTGCTTTAACTGTCCAGGCAGTGTGCGCACTGGGGTTCTCCTCCATTTGAAGGAAGTAGCTCTGAATGTCCATGACCCCTCCAGCACAAACTTCCTCTGGTGGACACCTTAGTGGATTACCCATGGCCTTGAACATGGTCAGCTCACAGCTACCTTTCTGGAAAAGCTGGGATGGTAGCTCTGTCAGCTGATTCTTCTCAACCAAAAGCTCCCTCAGTTTTGGTAGACCAACTAGTGGGTTGATGTTTTGCAGGCAGTTTTTGGAAAGGTCCAGGTAAGTAAGACTGGTACACTGGTTTATATCTGAAGGAAGCTTGGCCAGGCGATTGGTGCTGAGTTTTAGGAACTTTAAATTTCTAAGACGTGGGAAGATTCCTTCTGGAATTGATCTGACATTGTTGTGATTCATGTAGAGTGTCTGTAAATTTTCCAAGTTGCAGATTTCATGAGAAAACTCAATTATCTTGTTCCTGGACAGATTAAGCTCTGTGATGTTGGTGTTTTTGGAGATGCCGGTGACACGTTTTAGTTTGTTCCTCTGCAAGTCCACACTTGTACACACAGTAACTGGTGCCAGAAGGTCCCGAGGAAGGGACTTCAGTTTTTGTCCTGATAGATCCCATACCTCCCAACTGGTTGCTGTGTTATAAAAATAGGTTCACTCTAGGTTTAACAACTAGACACAGTTTCCTAAAGCAATTTTACTGACTTGTTTGGTAGAACTCTATAAACCAGATATCAGTTGGTACTCCTTACTGTAAGAGACTAAAAACTGGGTCTACCTAAAAGCTTTGCAGACACATCCTCATATATGGTTGATGAAACTTAAATCATTTCTTCTAAACTTTAGTTCACTTTTCCCCTACATGTGTAACTACAGTACTGAACTTCAACCTAACCTACAACTCATTACTGTGACTCAAAGGGTCTTCGTCAGACAAAGATAAAACATATGTTAATAACAAACCTGTTACTAACATGTGACTTGGGCCATACACTAGAGGTAGGTCGATCAATCCAAATATTCATAGTATTGATATCAATGCTGGCATTGGTATCAGATCGATACTAGCATGACAGGATTGATACTTCCTATCCTCTAACTTCCGTTTGCAGCCCACTGAATTTTGTTAAATTATTTTTTGAGGAAAAAATATACCTCAACCATGTGCTATGAAAAATGTCTGAACCCTTTTGTGTTGACTGTCCCATCTATTTTATTTATAGCCTATAGCACATTTAAACAACAGAAGTTGAAGCTTTAGAAACAAGCACATTTACATTCTTGGTCTCCAAAAAACCCCAGCTGCAACATACATTAAAATCTGAAAGCTGAATTTGTATTGTATTAACTAATTATTGTAGAAAATAATCATAATCACAGTGATTTAGTGGTCATATAAATTTGTACAGAATTTGCAGATTAATGATGATTCATCTCATAAATCATGACACACTGTTCTCTCCTACATAAGCTGCCTTTATAGGCTAAAAGTATGGTATAGCACTACCGTACAGGTGTTTGTCAGGAAGTATTTTGACAAGACAGCTTCTTTTTTTCTTTCTAACACAATGACAACAGTAAAAATGTTTTCGGTTTTGGAACCTGAAAATTCTCTAATGCTAGGGAAGTTCCCTTAAAATTGCCTTCACTTCTGTTGTTCACAGCTACACAATCTTAGCATCCTCTAGAAAGCATTATGTGACAATACCTTGAAAAATGTCTCATTTAACAACTGTCACAGATCTACACAATATTAGTACTAGAAGAAAAATTTAAGTTACCTACTATTTATAGCAGCCATTTGCCTGTGAAATTTTCCTCATGCATTCGTTTTACTTCTGTAGTGTTTATATCAGGAAGTGTGCCGAACAGCTCTGACTGTTTGGCACACTTCCTGAGTATGAATCAGACAGGTCACTGATCATTACATGTGACATCCCTCTCAGTCACTTACGAAACCTTGCTGTGCAATGTGTGTGTAATTATTCTTGTGGATCATACATGCATTTATAACACTTTTGAGACAAATTTCTCCCCATATGTCCGACACTAACCAGTGGCATCATATGCATAATTTTCCACAGGATTGTTTTGTTTCAGCTCACCGCATCTGTGACACACAATCCAAAGACAGTGAAAGTTACAGGCTTGTTGCAGTCAACTATAGTAACAGAGCTCATATAGTGTGTAAAAAAGGTAGCTTTTGAATACAGAGCACATTGGAACATTGTGTGTTTTGAAGTCATTTGGGGGTTAAAAAGAAACAGACTAATCAAACTGGCAACAAAGTGAGTATATAGTATATACACTGCATACTGTTCACACACATAACAAGACTGAGGAGACCTTTGTTTTAGATGTTTGCTGTGATTTTGATTTTGTGAGCAGTTTAATTGTTTCAAGAAGTCTGCTGAACAGAGAGGGCTCATTGCTCATGATACAGGCCTCTAGCTCCTACAGCAGCTCCCACACTTACGGACAGCAGGTGTCCATAAGTTGCAGTTGTAGCACTTCAGCATCTGGCTAGCCTTACTGAAGAGGAGCTAGCATAAAGGGTGGTAAGTAATTTCAAATGCAATGTTTCTATCAGCTCAACAAACATCAGCAAACACGCAAACTGTTTGTGTGCAGTTTGTCACACAATGTGTTGCTAGCTAAAGGTCCAGCTGCTGTATTTCACAGGGAGAGAAAGGAAAGAGCACTAACTTCACTCAGAGACAGAGAAAGATAAGAGGTTAGATTTAAAGGTAAGGACTGCTCAGTGGTGTTTGATAAAATGGAAATGTAAAGGTTACATATAAGTCCTCATGTTTTTAAATCAGATATTGGGTCTGTACTGATTTAAAGTAAAGAACAGTGTGTGACTGGTGCACAGTGGCTGTGGCTTCATGGTCACAGTTAGCTTACATTGTAGCAGAGATTCAAATGAATTTTAGCTGATGATGCTGAGATTCATTCAGTGAATTCCACCTTCATACCAACTTTATTCAGTCTAGTATAAAGTTAGTATAAACAATATACTGTCAGCGTAGAGGATGGAAATCAGCCAGTACAACTCATGAAACATCTGCTCACATCTGGTTGAATTCAGGTGTCTAAATCCACAGAGAGCAGCAGGTCAGCTGATCACAGCCCGTACACTAAGAAAATCTACTGGAGCTCTCATTAGCAATGATTGTGAGTTATGAGTTATTTTCCCCACAGTGAGCCATTACAACCAGTTTTAGGGTCCCCCCACCTGCTGAATCCCACTTTAACCCCTGACTGTACACATTTCCCTGTTTAGAGGCAAAGTCACCCTCTACAATGGAGGCAACAGAAAATAGAGATATATTTTTTATTTTACTTTTTTTTCTTCAGACTCAAGCAGAGTATGATTAGAATAAAAAAAGACTACAGTTTGTATGTTCCCATCTACTGATCTACTTTGAGAGCTACTTTTTACTTTCTTACTTTGAGTTTGAGCCTGTACTTTTTTACTTTTACCTGTGTAAACAACATGAATAAGTACTTTTTTAACAGTAGTATTTGTACTTTTGCTTAAATACAGAATATCTGTACTTTTCCACTAAGATTTCAAACCATATTCCAAGAAATCATTTTTTTATTTTTTCCAGCTCTTGTCCGTATAACTTAAGCTTGATTGCGTCATCAACTTTTCCTTGAAAAAAAACACACACACAAAACCAAAAAACCAAAAAACCAAAAACAAAACATTGTCTAAACTTCCGCTTTAACGAGTGTACAATCGTTTATGTCCGCCAGCTCTCGGGTTCAAACACTTTGCTTCCTTTTCCTACCTTCGTTTATACGGGTTCTTCTTCCGGGCACGTTATTGTTGCATCAGCATCCAGCCATTGAGTACTGTGACAATGTCGTCTTCGGGAGATCCAGGTATAGTAAATAATATATAGTGTTTGCTTTATGGGTTCGTTAGTTGAAAAACCGCAAAAAGCCATGGCAGCAAAATCTAACGCATTCTGATGAAATGTCATAGCAAACATGCTAACGCTTAGGCTAGCTAATATGCAGAGCTGTTTCCCAAAGCCTGCAGTTGAGCCGCTTAGCTAAAGGTAACACTGTCAATGAGTGACAAGCCGAATTTCATATGAAATACTGCTTAAACTAATACTTAATACCTCGGCAAAGACACAGGGCAGGAAATATTATTCAGCGTTTTAAAAAAGGTAGCCTTATCTTCGGCTCATTTATCCAGTCAAACAGCATTTTATGAAGTGACTACAATTTATTCTCTTTTATTTGGATGTAGTGGACCTGTTCGACTCGGTGTGATTTATACATTTGTAATTTCACAAACTGAAATGGATTGTTATTTTTCTTCATAAAAAATAAAGAGTCAAATGCAACTGGCTGTGAAAATGTTTTCTAAATGTGTATTTTTGTTGACCTCAGCTCGTCATTATTTTACACAGACCTGCACTTTAAAAACAAAACTGCAGTTATTATCCTGTTTAACTGGGAATAATTCAAGGGAAATTAAAAGTTGTAGGGTGTTTTTATTGAACTGTATTTTGTTTAAGTCTCTTTTCTTCTTACGTGTCATCTTTAAGAATATTATTAGCATTGGACAGTATCACCTTTCTGTTTGATATTTTTACAAAGGTTTATGGCAAGCATTGAAATTATTATTATTATTATTATTATTAATAATAATAATGTAACTCAGCCTGTTATGAGAAACACTGTTAACGTTTTCAGATGCTTACTGTGATTTTTACTCATTTAAATTTTCTACAGCACAGCAGTGAATATGAAATAAACAGTCGAGGTGTGATTGAAGTGCAGACTTTCAGTTAAGGAGGAAATTAACCTAAAATAGCTATGAAATTGCTTATTAGTACGTTGCTAATTTACTTTTAAACCAGTGAAAGCTGACCTTATAAAACACTGGTAATTTCTTAACAGTTACCAATATATTCTCTGTATTTATTTTCAGCCCCTTGAATGGAAGAAAAATATTTGCTCCTGTCCAAATACTTATTGACCTGCAGTTAGAATTACAGCTCAAATAGTAACATGAAAATCACAAACTGCCTCCACGGGTTGCTGGATTAAGACATGTAACCTGCACCCTTGATTACACATTTTTTCCTCCATCTTTTGCTTTCTCCTGTTTCCACTTGGTGCTTGCACCTCTCTTGTTTCCTTATACATATATAAGGTTCTCTGTGAGTGGCTGAAGGCCAGTGTTATTCAGCATTAGTTCTGCTAGGCTACGTTTGGGTAGCGAGTAGCTTCATGTAACTCACTCATAAGTGCAGTTTAAATTGGAAGTGTGCTGACTTTCCAACTAATAGAGTAATTCTTGGCTCTGACCAAAGTCATTAGTCTCATTGGTTTTTCCACTGTCCAGTGGAATAAGGTGGTAATTCTTTGCGAACATTTGCCCTCTTGTTTCTGCAGCCTTTGAGTATGGCTTCTTGCTACAGATAAGTGAGGAGGCTGCACTGACAGTGGCCCTGAATGACTACCTAACCTCACGCAGCTACCTGGCTGGGTTCGGCCCCACCCAGGTCGACCAGAAAGCCTTTAAGCTCCTCCACAGACCCCCAGATCCACAACATGTCCACGCTCTGCGCTGGTACAGACACATAGCAGCCCTGCAACAGGACCTCAACCCAGAAAGCAGCAGTGAGTAGAAAGCTGAAGGCATGAACAGGCTAGCTGTGGTCCTGCACCTGCTGGCCGTGGATGTGGAGGCACTCTGAGGCGGTGACGTGCCCTCTTAAACAAACTGACTCTCAGCATGAACTAAGAGTTCCTTTGCAGGCACTGCGATGAATTCTGTTTTAGCTTTCACTTTTGATGTCAATCATAGCAACTTCATGTGTGTGGTACCTGCACGTTATCGCTGCGTAAACAGGGCAGCAACGGCTGGTGAAGACCCCACGATACCTGGCTAAGTAGCTTAATATTAAGAAGGACAACTTTACAAAAAAATGTAAAACATTATGAAAAGTAATGGAGTAATTGATGATAGAACACAGAAATGTTTATTTATTCATCTTTAAATAACTTAAGACTCAAGAGAAGTAAGAAGTTAATCCATGGACTAAAGGAACTGTAATTAAGATCAGTATTATTAATCACATTTAAAACAACAAAGTTGAGCAGTGACAGTAATGTGTGTTTCAAAAAAAAAAAAGCTCAATCCCCTTGTTTTTAAGTCTTTTGATACAGGGGGGTAACTGGCTAGCAGATCTATGAAGGGGAGGCTGAAATAGACATACAACAGTATAGTTCTGCTGGGAGTGATATGTCAGAGTGTGCTTGGATTTTCTCAGTTCTCTTGCCAGAGTTACGACCTAATAACTCCTGGAGGTGGCACTTACGTGGCTGGTGTGAATGGGAGTGAAAGTCTTATTAAAAAAGCCTGTAAATCGTGAATTTGACCATTATGCTCACTTACATCTCCGTATTTTGGTCCTGGGACTCCAGTGAGTTGTTTTGCTCAGCTGAGTGAAAAGATCCCCGGTGGTCTTATGCTGTGCCGGTCTTGGATGTCTAGATTTCCTTCATTTCGTTCACCTTCACTTTCCATTTAACTCTGCTGTGTTACTCCATTCTTATGTTCTTCTTTTCGAGTACAGTAAACACGATGGATGTAGGTCTGAAAAGTGGAGCAAAACCAGAAATGCTTTAAAACTGTGG
>VVHJ01009032.1:0-10488 GCA_015107715.1 Tylochromis polylepis | reverse complement strand
GCCCCGCCCTTGGGGGGGGGGGGGGGGGTAGGTACCGTCATGGTCCTGGGTCAGTGACCCAGTGTTTTGCATTTGTTTAAGTTGTATCCTTTGATTATGTATTATTTATCTTGTTCCCAGCCATGTCTCATGTCACTTCTGTCTCTGTGCTCTGTGTCCCCTTTGTTTAGTGTCTAGTCCATGGCTCTGTCGTGTGCTTCCTGTGTTACTTTGAAAGCCGCATGTCCTTTGTCAGTGTGTCTAGTTTTGCTTCCCCTTGTCTTGTCATGTTTGATTACTCCCAGCTGTGCCCCAGCTGTTTTATGTTTTACTGAGTTTCCTAGCTTCTTAGTTCTGTTTTTCCCAGTGTAGTCTCCTAGTTTACAGTTTGGTCCTCCGTATTTTGCACCTGAGTTTACCCCAGCAATAAAAGCTGCGCTTTAAGTTTAATCTTCTGTGTCCGAGTCTACGATTGGGTCCTCACTCCTGCCTGCCACACAGCATAATCATGACAGATCTGACCTTATTGTTCTTCAGTCTCAGTGGCTTGCACCTCTGCATTTAAATTCATTATTTGAGTAGTGTAGAATGTGATACAGAATGTAGAATGTGTATCTCCTCATCTAATTTCTAAACTATTAATGCAATAATTTTGTTAAATACCTTGAATTAAATCTCTTCCGCAGTCACATAATTGTTTTATTTAAGATCCACCCTGGTGGTGTACAGAGGCAAAACACAAAACAAAGTGTCATTGTCCAAAACCTTTAGACCTAACAAAGCAACAGAACAGTGCTGATCAGACAATTCTGCACTGTAATTATTGTAAAAATGTTTAAATTCATGTCTTAATGACAGATAAATTATATTTGACCAAAGGTAGGGGCTAGATTGTAGTCAGACAGACCTGATCTAAAAAAATTAAAAAAATGACATGAATAAGTAACATCAATGCCTGAGACCATTCAGTTATATTGTTGGGCACATATCGTTTAAATAATATTTGCTGCCATACATTTCTTTATCTCCTGACTTTTTTTCTCTCTTATGGAACATTTTTGGAAAATGTCATATTGCATAATACTGAATTTCAGAGCACAATGGCCAGGCTAAAAATAGGGGGGGGGGAGACAATAACAGTATTCTCCACTGCTGCTGTATGCAAAGATCATTACTGCAGGGTGCCAGTTTTACAATAAATCAATCACGATGGTGGACAATTTCTAAAGCTTTGCATCCAGTTGGCTTTATCTGAACCAAAAATCTCCAATACTCCACAACACTGATTACGTAGGGATTTTGCACAAATTTCTAAAGATCTGCTCATTGTCATTGGCCAATTTATCTGTGGTGATTATTTATCTTTACAAGTCCCATAAAATGACAAAAAACAAGAACTCAGTCTGGAAGTGAGTTCAGAAGTTTCAAACTTCTTGCACTCTGTCTCAAGCCTTTTTGTTTCAGCTGTAACTTGGCATCCATAGTTGTATATTTTTTAAAGCCCAAATCATTTCCCGCTGTGCACTGCAGTTCTGTTCAAATATTAGGCACACCAAAGTAAATAATGCAAATAATGGGGTCCATTTTCAGCCATAGATTACAAAAGTGCTTGGTATATTTACAGCAGCAGGGCAGTACTGGCGAAATGGAAATAAATT
This sequence comes from Tylochromis polylepis, assembly GCA_015107715.1. Classification (NCBI taxonomy): domain Eukaryota; kingdom Metazoa; phylum Chordata; class Actinopteri; order Cichliformes; family Cichlidae; genus Tylochromis; species Tylochromis polylepis. Next base: position 8,851 of record VVHJ01009032.1, on the reverse strand, counting down.
TCAAGGAGACTGCTCATGACGTGTGTTGACACTAAGGAAAATACATTGTAGAATATATCTGGTTTTATCCTTTAATCTGACCAAAATTATCCCTTCATATCTGTTGTATATACTGATAACATGTCAATGTCTAATAATTTTCCAGCAATTGAAGCCATTTCTGAGGCTCTAACTACACACAGTCATACACAAAATCAAATCATTTTCTTTCAATATGCCTCTACAGCTGCCGTCTATCTTGAAAGCATCTTGAATGCAGGTTGCTTTTGCTACCTCTCTGTAGGCGACACAGCACATGTGTCATGGAAAGCACCAGCACCCAGAGGACACAACAGGAGCAATTACACTTAACTCTTGGCATTTGAGTGACAAGGAAACTGATTCAGAAATAACCTGTAGCACAGAGCGCTGTGAAGTACAAATATCTTTGCTTAAAGGGAGTTTTAAGGTAGCTGAGCCAAAACAACAAGCATGCTGAGTTACTATTTTACACAGAAACTCTTCTTGTTAAAGAATTTCAGTGGGCCTCAATACAACAATCTGCTTTCTAAGACCACACAGCACGCTAACTGGATAAGATCAGACAGTGCTGCTTTAATATTGTACCAACTTTTTATTGCATACTCTGCTGATGAGACTGTATTGTAAACAATGGATTTGAAAAATGGATTGTATATAATCTCGCTCTCACCCCTGCTGCAGAGGCTGGTATGTGTGTGCTCCTCAAGCTCTGGTTCTTTACCAGAGGCCTGGGAGTTTGAGTGTTCTGTACAGCATCTTAGCCGAAGCCACTCTTCAAGTTTCTGGATTTCAGCTCCTAATACTCCTATTACCACTGGGATCACTTTGGCCTTTACCCTCTACATGTGCTCCAGTTGTTCCTTCATCTCCTGGTATTTCTCTATTTTCTTGTGCTCCTTTTTCCAAATATTCACTGGGATTGCCACATCTATCACAACTGTGGTCATCTGCTCCTTGTCAACCAGCACTATGTCTGGTTGGCTAACCATCAGCTGCTTGTCTGTCTGGAACTTGAAGTCCCACAGGACCTTAGCGCTGTTGTTCTCAACCACCCTTGCTGTTGTCCAATTGAGACTTGGGGACTTCTGCTCCATGTCCAGCAAAGATATTGCTGTACATTAACCCTACAACTAGGTTGTGTGTCTTAGTGTACGCAGTCTGTGCTTGCATTTTACATCCTGCTACTATGTGCTGGACAATCTCTGGGGCACCTCTACACAGTCTGAAACTTGGGTCCTGTCGGCTGTGGTAGACTCTTGCCTCTATGGACCTGGTACATAGGTACTGTTCTTGTGCTGCCACAGAGTCTCTGTGCTGTCCTTTAAGCTTTCCTTTTCTAGCCGCTGATAGGATTTCTTAACATCAGCTACTTCCTCTATCTGTTGATGGGGCCCCACATAAGGGCTTGGTTGTCCATGAAAGTCTCTAATCTTCCTGTTCCATATAACCATCTATCTTCAGCTGCCTGAGGCATTCTTGGAGCAGCTCATGCCCAGAGAATATCTTCCTAATGTATTTACAGATGCTCCAGATCTGGGATTTTGGATTTTTGGATTTTGACAATCACTAATCTTCATTCCCCCTCTTTCTGCTGATAATAGAACCTCAGGATGTTGGACTTTGGGTGAAGCTCTCCATACACCATGAGGAGTTTTTGTGTGTTGACATCAGTGGCATCTATCTCCTCCTGTGGCTAGCTTATTATTCCAGCTGGGTATCTGGTGACAGGTAGGGCATATGTACTGATTCCTTGGATCTTATTCCTAGTGTTCAGCCAGCTTCTCAGCACCTGCTTTAATTTCTCATGGTATTTGACTGTGGCTGACCTTCACAAATTTTTGTGTTCTTGTTGGTTTGTGGGATACCCAGGCAGTAGTAGTTGTTCCTTATATCTGCTATTCTGCCTTCTGGTAGCACCACCCCTTCATTCTGGACCACCTTACCTCTCTTTACAATCATTCAACTACACTTATCCAGTCGAAGTGACATCCCAATTTTCTGATCCTGGTGAGGTGGAGCTGTGAGTCAATGTTGTGCTCAATCCAGAAATACAGGTTGATGGTATCCATGTACCAGAGGTGACTGACTGTCACTCCTGAATAGATATCCTTATCCACTATTAGTGTCGAACTGGCTTAGAGGGTTGTTTATTTGTGCTACCATGGATCATGGAGTGCTTTCAGCTTCTTCACCCAGTAAACCAGCCCTTCTTTCCAGAGTTTCTTTGTTAGATCTCTGCCTTCATGATGACTTTGACCGGTTCACAGGTTGCTGTGATCTGCTCTTACATCCACTGGCCAGATGGCGTTGGTGTTGTGTGATGCCTCTTTCTGCCATATGTTCTTCCAGTATTGCTCAGTTTCAGTTCTTGGTGTGTCTGTCCTTGTGCTGTTCATTCAATTCAATTCAATTTATTTATATAGTGCCAAATCACAACAATAGTCACCCCAAGGCGCTTTATATTGTACAGTAGATCGTACAATAATAGATACAGAGAACAACCCAACAATCATATGACCCCCTATGAGCAAGCATTGGCGACAGTGGGAAGGAAAAACTCCCTTTAAACAGGAAGAAACCTCCGGCAGAACCAGGCTCAGGGAGGGGCGGCCATCTGCTGCGACCGGTTGGGGTGAGAGAAGGAAAACAGGATAAAGACATGCTGTGGAAGAGAGACAGAGATTAATAACAAGTATGATTCAATGCAGAGAGGTCTATTAACGCATAGTGAGTGAGAAAGGTGACTGGAAAAGAAAAACTCAATGCATCATGGGAATCGCCCGGCAGCCTACGTCTATTGTAGCATAACTAAGGGAGGATTCAGGGTCACCTGGTCCAGCCCTAAATATATGCTTTAGCAAAAAGGAAAGTTTTAAGCCTAATCTTAAAAGTAGAGATAGTGTCTGTCTCCCAAATTGTTCATAGCTGAGAGTATACCCTGGATGGATCTGAAGTTAGGAGGACATTTATCCTCTTGGCCTCTGCTTCTCTTGTACATCTAGTCTCGCAACCACATGTATGAGTCTTTGTTTGGTAGGTTCTACAGCCTCAGTTATAGACATCTCATTGTATTTGTTTTTCATCCAGGACCTATCTCTCACGATACTCTTCTGCATCTCACTTAACTGGCTAACATCCTTCCGGGTTTCACTGATTTTGGCTTCGGGCCTTCTTCTTCACAGGGGGCTTCCTCTGCCTGAATCCTTAATCTTATACTCAAGGGCTTCTGGGATTACTGTTACAGTGGTATTTATGAGCTCATTGGTTTCAGTGATGCTGGTATTGGGGATGGTGCATAGAGCAGTGTTTATATCTGCAAGCATCACTTCTGAAGGGACTCTGTCAGTGAGTGGCTACCTTCTGTCTGGCCACAATCTTCATCCTCATCCTCAAATGCATCTGTCATTGCAGGTAGGTTGGCATCATGTAGTTCACTTCCACTGCTCCCTTCTTCCAGGGTTGGCTCATTATTTCAGAACTGCTCACTATTGTTGCCACTGTACTGTATCACAGTTTTGATAGTAGCTATTGTCTTGACATTATTGCACTGAGCTATCCGACGTTCAACAAAATTAGAAGCAGCTCCCTTCCCTGGTAGCAGCACATAGAAATAAATACAGTAAAAAAAATGTAAATTATAAATAACAATAAAAACGACTAAAACGACTAAAAATACCAAAATATGCAAAATTTGCTTTGTTTTATTGCAGTTAGTACTTGAAGGTAAAGACTTGTTAACATGCTGGACAGGCAACCATTACAATGAACACGCTGACCTATAATACACAAAAATGGATGTCTTTTTAAAAATTAAAATTTTTGTGACTTTTGAAAGTTTAAAAAAAATGTTTAATATCATAATTATGTAAACTGGTGTTCTAAGCACTACAGTATTTACACAAAAGTCAATGTACATACATGCAGAAATGCTAGTATACATAATTTGGCCTGAAGTCACAATAAGCCATTGTGTTTCCATAACACAGTTACACATTTTTTGTTTGTCCCAGCTGTTCTAGTGTCAGTTTTATTCCCTGCTTCCCTTTGTGTGTGTATGTCTCTTTTTCAGATGCTGACATTTCCCACCTGTCCACCAGCCACCCCCATTGTGTTTTCTCTTGTGCCTGACTTCCCGCACAGCTGGTACCCCTCTCCTCTGCTGTGTCTCAATCATTTATTATATGCTAATCCTAAATGTGTTTAGATTAGGTAGTGGTTAGCATGGGATAAAATGGTGGAAAAACAGAAGGATGTTAAGCTCCCTGCCAAAGAGTAACGAATGTGTATTTGTGACCATGTTGCGTTTAGTAGTACAATTGAGAACTGGAGTAAGAGTTGGGTTGTCATTACAAAGGTTTTATTATTTTTTTTTCCTACATAAAAAAACTGTCATTTGTTTATATTCCTGAATTTGATTTTTGATTCAGAGGAGTCTCAGGTGTATGGTGTTTCATAAATAAAAACAAGCAACAGAGCAAGGCTACAATATTAAAGTGCTCAAAACAATAATCATCAAACGAATCTTGACTCGTGATAGTAAAATCAGTATTGCATATCCTGAATACCACAGCATAGCTCAGCATTGTTGCAATACAGAAGCATCCGCTCATGGTCACATTTTTTGCCCTTTTCCAAATGAATGCTTCCTTGAAGAAAATATAACATGACTTACATTTACTCCAATAGCCGCCACAGTGACTGCATTCAAAGCCAGCAGAGAACCTGAATTACAATAGGTTAAAACATCTGCAAGAAATATGTGATAGCATCATCAAGAAGAATGTTTCATGTTTACATGGTGGGTGATTGTTCAGCTATAGCAAATGCAAATATTCAGTATTCGTTTTCAGTTCTTCATTTACTGTTAGAAGATAATGTTTGGCGGGTAATGTAGCCAGTCTGCCATTAAGTTGTAATGTTATCAAGCTGCTCGAAGCAGTTGATGTTTTTATTTTTTTTTTTTTTAACAATTCAGACTGTCAGTTTAATAGAATCGTTGATATGAATTTTCTTGTAACAGCCTCTTGCATCAGATTCATATACAGCACATATGTTGCTGCTTTCTGGTTTTATATACCTCCGTCCAAAAGGTGATATTTTAGGTAATGCTTGCATGCGTATCTGCCATTCATGGGGGTCATGTTAACAATCCAGAATTTGGTTTACATCCACCACAGTCTTTAAGGTGACCTTAACATGATTGCATGGTTGACAATCAACAAAAGAACTTAGAAACTATGATTCTTACAATTATGGTAAATATTACCAACATATAGAAATTTCCTTCGAAAATTTTAAAATTGCATACTATGTTTGATCTTTGACCTCTCCTTCAAGGTCATTAGATTGACCTGAAGGTCAAAGTGATTATAGTGCTATATAGAGCTATTACAATATTTATTTCTTACTGCCATTGTTTGTATTGACAACATATAGAGCATATAGGGAATGATATATGGGGAGTCTAAAGCTCATGTTACTTTGGACCTCTGAGCTCCTCTTCAACGTCAAATAAGATCAATCTTTCATTAGGTTTCACACCTGCCTTTCTTTCAAGTTAACCCCAAAATGCTTTGTATCTTTAAAGAAAGTATTGCCAAGAGAAATAGAATGAGCTGCTTTGTTCATTATAAGTATAGTGTTGTGTTGTTTAAGAAGCTCAAGTTATTCATGTCCAGTTACTTATAGTCAATACTTACTAGTCGTAAACATCCTGTCGTGCTGCCCTTAATGGATTTTTACTTCAAATTATTTAAAGTATGTACACAAAGAACAAAGAAAACAATACTATTAAAAGTGAATATTGGTGTAAGAGTGAGCTGCCTTGGCAGAGGTTTGCACTCTCAAAGTGGTTCTTGTTTGCTATGAAATAAGGAGGGAAAGTCCTCATCTGGCCACAAAACTGTCTGCCAGTCAACTGTCCAATTTCATCTGAGCCTCTGAAAATGGGGTATTAAGTATTGAATTTCTGTAATCCCTAATCACCTTATGCAATGCTCTTGCCAAAACCCTTAAATAAAACTAAAACTCTGCACTTCAGTCACATGTTGATTGTTTTCTTTAATAACCACTGTGGTGGTGTACAGAAGCAAAATCACTAAAAATGTGTAGTTATTCAGAAACTTACGGGTGAGACTGTAGCTACTCACCATGAAGCTAGTTATGAAAGATGATAAAGCCACCTCATACAAGTATGAGCAATGGTAAATGGCACTGAATGGCACAACACCAACTTTTGCTATCAAAATTGTGGTAAAGGTATTTACAGTACATCCTTTTACCATCACATATTGCATTCTATCTGTAAAAGCTGTATTTCTCTATGTTATTCTGAGTGGGGGTTTTAAAATAAGATCCAAAATAAAGAACAGCAGGCAGACAGCAAGAATGAATAAATAAAAATAAACTTTAATAAAAACTTACTGGGGAGGTTATAAAATGAGATGGCAGGGAAAAAAACTGTAACTTAAAAGTGACTGGAGAATTCAGTTAATAACAGACTGAGTCCAAAAGAAAGAAAGAAATAGTAATCTAATGAACAAACAGCATAAGTCCAGAAGGTTAACCAAATACTCCAGTAGAGAGTAAAGAGACTATGAGATGCAATAGCCCGTTAAGATACACAGATAAAAAGGTTAATGACAGATAAAAATGGTTAACAACAGCACAAAATTTTGAGCAAAAAAATCACAAAAATAATAAACCAAAGTAAAACAAAGTGCCAACAAAGTGAGACCTCACACACAGAAAAATAGGGTTTTCTGTTTTGAATTTATAGGTGCCAACATCCCCTGAATTGGATAAGTGGTTAAGAAAATGAATGGATGGATGTATTTCAAGATTCTTGGACACAGTAATAAATCAACAATGAATGAAAACTGAGTGATTTACAATAAACTACATGTCTAAATGATCTTGGATAAAATAATTTACATGCATGTTGAAAGCCATCTATATCAAGACGTTTTGTAGGCTACAAGTTTAACGGAAACAGTTTCACATATTTAATTTATAGAGATTTGAAACACACTCTTCGGTAAGGCCAGCAGAATTTTGTTCACTTCCTAGTAGCCACACAGATTTACGACAGAGACATGGGGAACATGGAGAGATACAGTATCTCTAGAGCTGGGATGCAGTTCATCACATCACAGAGCGCCTAGAGAGCCTGATAATGGGGAGATGTATGGGTCTGTATATGTGGGAAGTTTTGTGTCTGTGTGTAACAATGAGAGAAGATGAGGCAGAACTAAAATGTCGCACATGGTGTTCTGGTGAACTGTGAGAACAACAATTGAAGAATTATATTTGCGACCGTGATGCTGTGTCTGTCTCTGCTCACAGTGAAGTCTGATTAACCCCTGTTTCTTTCTTTTCTCTCTCTTTCTTTGTCTTTTTTTTATCTTGAGATTGAAACACAGACCCTTCATGAACTGTGGGTCCTCTACAGTCTTAAATAATAACAGCTCTCCGAAACAATGGCAAATCAGTTACAAACAGTTTGTCACTTTTGTCGTTAAAGGTTGAACATCAGATTTAGACCATTCTTGCAGAAAGTTGGCCTCTCAAATGGAACTGTTTTTACTTTCTTTTTTGTGTGTAGCTTGGTATGGTATTTAAATGTAGAATGTCTGCAACTAAGAAAATTATAACATTGATTTGTTTTTTGTTTTTTTCTTCACTCTTTTTTTTGCCAGGCTGCCTCTTAGGCCACTTAGACACCTCAGTGCTCTTTGGCATTGGTCCTGTTTTGCCTGTGTCACAGCAATAGTGAGATTAAACCTATCCAAACAGTGACTAAACGCAAAACTAAACTAGGAACAACAAACGCAAACAGTGAGAGGAAAAAAACAACAGAAAAGATCACAGCTATGCAAATTACCCCGCAGTCACTCCATCTGCCTTCTTATGTGTGCTTAAATCAAGTATTTTACACATGAGTTATAATTATACAGCAAACGCCCAAATAATGTTCATAGATGCACTTGAGGAAGAGCAATGTAGCTTGTGCATGCGACCTATTGATAGCTTCTCTTGTTATAATTTTACCGCATGTGATGACAGTAACAAAAGCTAATCAGGTAATGTCCCGAGTCATTCCTGTACCCTTTAGTGCTTTGACTGTTTGATCTTGTCACCCCATTGTTGTTTTGCAGAGTCCTTGATCTCATCATTATTAGTGCCTACATGCAAATCATAGGCCACCCACTTCCTCTTGTGTGGTCAGGGCAGCAGTCTGTATAAAAGTGATACCTTCCGAATGGTTCTGGGTAGGTTCGTCTTCTCGGTTCCATTATGACCGCCATATTCAGGAATACTGAATAAAGTCAACCTTGCAGGATTTCCTCGGACACACAAAACAGCATTTATCAATCTAACAAAAACCATCCATGAAATATTAAAACATGATTAACAAAGCACCTGCAAACACAATTACTTGTCATTTAATTGTTTGATAACAACAGCTGTAACTTCCAACTTGTTTCATTCAATGTTTGGTGGGTCTTAAATACACTGCTAAAAAAAATAAAGGAAACACAAAAATAAGACATCCCAGATCTGAATGAATGAAATATTCATATTAAATACTTTGTTCTTTACATAGTTGAATGTGCTGACAACAAACTCACACAAAAATTATCAATGGAAATCAAATTTAGCAACCCATGGAGGTCTGGATTTGGAGTCACACTCAAAATTAAAGTGGAAAAACACACTACAGGCTGATCCAACTTTGATGTAATGTCCTTAAAACAAGTCAAAATGAGGCTCAGTAGTGTGTGTGGCCTCCACGTGCCAGTATGACCTCCCTACAACGCTTGGGCATGCT
>VVHJ01009031.1:9193-20437 GCA_015107715.1 Tylochromis polylepis | reverse complement strand
TTTTTATAATATATTTCCAAAATTTGCCCTGAAGCAAATAACAAAAAAAAAAAAAAAAAACAAAAAAAAAAAAGAAAAAAAAAAAAAAGAAAAAAAAAAAAAAAAAAAAAAAAAAAAAAAAAAAAAGGCTGTGAGAGAAAAAGATTGTAGAGCATGCAGAAGACTGCAGACTGCTGGGAGTGACAGTTAATGAGCACAAGACTGATCAGAGTACCCATGGTGACCCCGTCCACTGCTAGAATGCGTACAATGGCAGACATGCATCTGAAGGGGACCATCTGCTGCCACCTCCTTGGTATTTGGTATGTCACAGGGCGCCTTCTGAAGTCTCTTGAAGTCCATACTGTGACAGATCAGCTGTTTATTGTGGCTGGTCGGTGTACAGGGAATTATGATTAATAGAAACAGTCTAACGGATACGTAATGATAACCAACATTCACCTGTGCTTTGCACCACGCTAAAATAGCCTTAAAAGAAACTCAACAACGTAGGGAAAACATAAAATGCACACATTGGTAACTTTAAGCTACAAGAACAAAAATTAAACCTGCAAAATATCCACAGAGATAGTAAAGAGAATGCAAGTGTTCAGTGACCTATGAACTAACTTACACAGATGCAATGTTAGCAGTCTTTTTAAAAAAAATATTTTTTCAGTCATAGTTTAATTTATAAAGTAGTTCATTTTGCTTTAAAATATCAGTTAACTATTTTTTTAATACGGCTCATTTTATGCTAGAGAACAGAATATGAGCTGGGTTAGAGACTACACAGCAGAAAAAAAAGAAATTAATGAAATACGAGCCATAAAAATAACCAAAATAAAACTCTGGAAAAACATGGTATTTTGCTGCAGTTTGCTCTGAATTTGTTTTGGGGGTTTTTGGTTTTTTTTTCCCAACAGTATTTGAATAATGGGAATCTCCAAGGTGTCAGCTCTAGTCTTTTACTTTTTCCTCTTTCCTTCTCAGACACCTCAATTTGTGCTGGCTAATTGCATTTAGAAGTTGCATGGCGGTTGGTAACTACATTAACCCCAAGAGTCACATCAGGCAGAGACTATTTAAAAACGAACCCCTATACTGCCAGTTGTATTGTGGATAATGCCTCTAGGAGGCGTAACCAATCACACTGGAGTGAGCCGAAGAGCTCATCATTTATTGGTCACACACTCTTTGCAGCATCGCTCCACTACCTATTTCCAATGCTGCCTGCTTCTGTCCCTATTCTCCTCTTTTCCAATTTCCTCATGTCTGCCTTTTTTTCCCTTAATCTATTTTTTTTAAACACCATACATCAAAACTTTTACTTTCTCAAAACTGCTTGCTGCCAAATGTATTTTTCTGATGTCACACATCTCAAGATGGACATGTTCTTCTTTTCTGTCATTTGGAGGAGGCGAATAACAGAAAGCCATTTGTTCATAAACTTACCATGGCTTTGATTATCCATCTTTTTTACTCTGTTACTACAGTCCTGGCTTCTGCCAAACATGGAGGCTAGAATCTGTATATGTGCCAGGACAATGACTCCTGTGTGTTCTGTGGCAGTGAGGGTATACGAAGAGCAGCGTGTCTCAGCGAGGGCTTGTTGTTCTCCTAGTTGTTGGACAAGCTCGCACACAGGCTGGTGCGTAGGATAAGGACAACCGTGACGGCCATGTCAGGCTGTTGTCCTTTTCTTCTGCAATCTGATGTGTAGGAGGAAGTCAAACAGGCACAAGCACACACACACACACACACACACACAGGCACACACACAGAAAAAAAATCACACACAAGAGCATACACCCAAGTGAAACAGACTGAGCTTAGTCAGCCTCCAACTTAAGAGAATGGAGGTGTACAGAGGGAAATGCCAAGTGATCTTTGACTTTAAAAAGCTTCACATCAGTCAGGTTAAATGCACGCCTTATGTAATATTTGACAATGACAGTGGACCATGCATAAACAACAACAACAATTATTACAGTAAAAACACATGATAAAAAAAAAGAAAAAAAAAGATGGTGATGCATTTATGAGACATACACCCTTCATTGTGATGACCATTGCAAATTGTGGTTCACTCACCCCGGTTTGCTAATCTAGTAAAGCGGTGTGAATCATAATTATTGCTCTGTCAAACAGTCATGTGGCGCTTTACATCTGCTCCTGTCCAGACTTCACATCAGAGCTGCCAACTGAAAGCTGAAGGTTTGAAGCAGCAAGCGAGCATTCAACATAAAAAAACATGAGCAGCGCTCCCGTTTAACTGATGAGAAAAACTGAAGTCTGACTAAATCATTTACCTCATCACAGATGTGGGAGAAGTGCATGGAGACAGCTGTGATTAAGCTCCTGTAATAAACCCTTAAATGTCTAGATGTACTTAAATTTAACACTCTGGCTAGAAAAGACTAAGGTAAAAACACAGAAGCATGGTGGGTTTTTTTTTTTTGTTTTAAAAAGGATTTAAAATTATAAACAACATGCTTGAATAGAAAGACATAGATGGTGCTTCAACCATGACTCTAGTAAATTCATATTGGTGATACAAAAGGAGCAAATACTCGAATCATAATAGTAAACTACTAAATTCGATTTCACTAACAAAATTCTAAAACATCCCACACGCACTTTCAACCCTGCAACACAAAAAATCTACAATTTTAACACATTTGGGTAGCTGAGATGAGTGTATCACCAATTCATTAAATAACCAAATGTAAAACAAGATCACAATCCCCTTCTGCTTGTGTGTTAAACAAAGGCTAAAGTAATATTTTAGGGTGTTTTCACACTTTAATCCCCTTGGTTTTGTATCCTTTCACACAAAGACAAATCCAAGTGAACTCCAAGTGAACAAATGTCCCACAGAAGTACACTCGGTCTACTTGCTGGCCAGATGTGTCTCAGGAGTAAGCAACAAAAGTAAATACAGGAAGAATTTGCTGTGTTTTTGATTAGTGGATAAACAGAGAATTTATTTTATGAACAGTTGCTACAGTTTGTGTACGTCTATGGAACCTTTCCGATAGCCCATTGCTTTATGTTCAAGGATACAGCAATTATTTAGTTCAAATATGTAGTGCACGCCCAAGCTGGGTTAGATCGAGATCACGTAAGTGAACCACTCTGGAGCTCAACTGGAACCGGACTGAGAGCACCTCCTCCAAAGGGCCATGATGCGGTTGTGCTGGTACCATTTTTCGTAAAGAGGAAAACTAATCTGAATTCAACTTAACTGACTTCTAAATAGCACAGGCGTGGAAGAACATTATGTTGTCAAAGTCAAGCTGACCTTTGACCTTTAGGATTAAAGAAAAAAAAAAGCCATTTGAGAATCAAATTTTAATGCATTTGTCCATGAGGCCATTTCCCCCCCACCTTATAAAAGCAATATTGCAATTTTGTTAGCAGAGGGTTTCAAATTTAGAAGAATATTAATATTTAAATTAAACCACATTTATGGTCACTGAATGAATTAAACCCGAGCTTCCACATCTTCTGAGGGATATTATCCAGTGCTTAAGCATTTATTTGCTCCTTTATTTTAGATATCAATTTACTAAATATTTATGGTTGCCGTTTGGTCTTGTTTCAATAGCTTGGAAAGGTGTCTTCAAAGGTTTTTCAGTGAAACCAACTGCTTCCAGAAGCTGGAAACCATCCTGCATTCCCAATCAAAATGCACAGAGGAAAATGATAAAATGTAAAATCTAACCTTTTCTCCTAGATACTAAGGATCTTCCTGCGGTTTGGGGCCACTCCATAATTTAGTGGATATAATCCAGAATGTGTGCAGTGATGGCTAATTATCATCTGCACAGGTGAAATATTGGTCTTTTGGGACCAAGCAGAGAAACCTTTTCAGTTGATTAATGGCTTTACCTTCATGGAGGATATAAAAGTCACAAACTTTCTGTCTACCCCCTCCCAAAAAACCCTTTCAGATAAAAAGAGAAGCAGGTATCGCATTTCAACTAGTCAATAACACACAGTTGTTGTATCCATTTGACAGACAATACAAGACGTTAAACAAAAGGTCACAGTATCGTGAAGAATAATGTCCAGGTTCATGACTGAAACTAATTCCCTTTAGGCAGCAGGTATTAAGTTCCACATTAAAACCCTTCCCTACTCTTTGTACAGGAAGATGACAGTGGATGAAACATATCATCTTGCGTAAGACTTAATACAGTACTCAGGGCACAGATTACTGTGTGGCCTTCTTCCCCTACAAATAACCCAGCCACCCCACTGCCAGACACTCACACAGGCATATCCCTTCTGTCTCCCTTTCTATCTAATTTCCTACATGCCTATATGTCTTTCATAATACTCCCTGCTTACGATCATCCTTTGACACTACCCTTCAAACACAATTCCTCAAAGGCACCATCAGCAAAGGGGTTTTTTAAATACATCAGAGGGAGAGCAAATTAGAGAAAGGGGCTGAGGTTGATGATGAATAGAAACAGACACGTGACAGTATGAAAGCCAGACAAATGTGCTATAGAAGAGAAATAGGAGGGTAAGAGGAGGGAGAACAAGGTATTGTTTGCTCACAGTGGTCCAGGGAGGCAAGCAGCTGCCAGGGGAATACAGAGGGACTCAAAAGCACAGCAGAGGAAAGAAAAAAAATGGAGACCCTGCTGCGTACCCCTGACCCTAGAAACTGGGTTAAGAGGTTAGAGACACAGAAAAAGGCTCAGATAACAGTCCCTCAACACCTCCGCTCACAAACTCTGTCTAGCTCTCTCTCACACACTGATCTATAAATACTGTGTGCTATCAGCACTGCTGTTTCACAGTGCCCTGCAACTGAGCCCTGCCCCACATTCAGATCATACTGCTCATGCTAGAAAATACAAACTACTGAAGTCCTAATAATAACTTATTTGGTAAAAAAAAAATAAAGAAAAAGAAAGCTAAACTAAGCTATTGATCTTCTAGGCAAACAACGTCTTTGCAATGGTGACTCAAAAAGTATGCAAATATTTGCATTTCTCAGCTTGCAGTGATAGTGTGCTTTCATCCCATTGGAATCTGCTTTGACCTTAAAAGGAAGGTCAGTCATGAGAGAAATAAAGGCATGAAGTTATGGGAGGAATGGAGTGACAGCTGTGTCTTCAGTACTGCCTTTTGGGTAGATCTGTGTATGACTCTGGAAAATAAGGAGTGGGAGAGGGGAAACTACTGACTGCTACAGTCAGACATTCTGCCAGTACACTGAAAGAGCCCACGGCAATAGATAAATGGGTGGTGTGGGAATACCTGTGTGGATGTGTCTTGGTTTTCCCCTGTTCAAAACAGGTGGGAAATATATGACAATGTAGTGGAGGTGAAAAGCTTTCAAAGTGTACACAGGTGCTTTTTTTTTTCTTTTTTTTTTACAGTTATGATTATCCTAGCTGTCACTGATCAAACTGTTATATGGATTACACCAAAATGGATGTTTTTTTTGTTGTTGTTGTTTTTTTATCTAATTTGATTTAAAAAAAAAATTAAAGCTTTCAAATTTCTGCTAGCAGCTAAGTCTCTCACTGAAAACTATGTAAACATCACAAGCAGCAGAATATACAGTAATGTGCAAAAGTCTTAAGCCACTCCACATGTCTTTATATTTGGGTCCCAAAGTATCAGACTTTCTTGTATTTTTTAATTACTCTTGAGCAACAGTTCTCCAGCCTTTCTAATGACATTTTTCACTAATTTTCCATCCAGTGCCTAATCATTACCTGATCATTTTCAGAGGAATGGGTTTTTTTGTTTGTTTGTTTGTTAAGCCACTCAAAACTGACCTATATTCAAGCATTAAAAAGGCACCTAATGTAAAGGATGAAATCATGTTGATCAATGGACTGACCTCCCTAGAGAATGGACCTTTACATTATTGAAGCAGTGCAAGACAGGAAACGGAACAGAAGGCAGCCGAAGAAGAGCCTTGAATGTCTCAAGAACGCCTTGAGAACTATTGCTGAAGATTATTTAAAGAAATGACAAGAAAGGCTGTGTTGAAGAATAAAGTTGATACCATACCAAATGCTGACTTTCAAGACGTTATGTGTACATGTTTCAATAAATCGCTGCAACTAGTTCCCATTTTCCTAGCAAAATATAAAGAAATTAGGGGTGACTCAAGACTTCTGCACAGTCTGTGAAGTGGCACATAAACTGCACTGCTGCAAAGGTTAGATTAGTGCTAATGAACCTCTGTTTGAAAGGTGCAAAGCAAACCTCCTCTACCTAAGCTGAATGCTAATTCAGTATAAAATCTTCCAATTATGTTTCTGTATGCGTATCACAGATGTCACATTAGCTGCATGCTCATGCTCAGCTACACACAGTTTTAATATCTGTGGTACTGAGAGAGGTTTGACTGTGTGTGTGTGTGTGTGTGTGTGTGTGTGTGTGTGTGTGTGTGTGTGTGTGTGTGTGTGTGTGCATAAGCCTGTTTCTGTGTGTACACATGCGCTCTTAAGAGACTCACCAGTGAGGTTGGTACGTGCGCTGTAGGATCCCAGGTACCTCCCGTCTGTATTGGGTGTGTAACACTCAAACAGACCTTGGTCCTTGGCCTGCACTTTGGTGATGTGCAGCACAGCTGAGTCACTGGTCAGCTTCTCCACAAAGATCTCCCCACTAGTCACCCTCTGGGAATATACAGCATAGGCATAGTTTTTCGTAGCTGTGCTCACAATGCGAATCTCCCGGTCTGGTACTGAAGGGAGGTACATGGACCACTCGAAGTTCTGCTCCGTCCCCTCTTTGTAGCCCGTCACATTGCACCAGATGGTCACGTGTGAGCCTTCAGTCCGTACGAGTGGTCCACTCTGCACTGTTACCACTCGCTGAGCCACAGCAACACCGGCTAGAGATGGAGAGGTAGTGGGAGCAGGGGGTGGGGGGGTGGACAGGGTGAAGGCAGGGAGAGAGGAAAGAGAGAGCATGGGTTACAAAACTGCACTTTAAATATTTAGCATTAGCAGAGTTTATGCCCCCCACATCTCCCAGGAAATACAGAAACAGTGTGACATGTACAACTAAGCATTCACGGGTGTGCTTACCAAGGCCGAGGTGCACACAGACTCACCCAAACAGGTTTTGAACACCAGTTACACAGCTATAATCTAATCATGCTCACTGCAATCACACACATTCGCATGTTAACCCTTCTCCACAAGGACAGCACCACAGCTGTACTACACTGTGGTGAGAGGCGGCCATCTGGGAGTCAGGACGGAGGTCAGTATGAGCTGGTAAAATGCGTGTCAAGCTGTACAGACTACAGCTGTGGTTGAAATGGATAATAAACACTGGTTTGCCTGATGCATCCCTAATCTTTAGTCCACATCATGAGTAGAGGTGTGAGCAGACAAAGGATTAGAATCAAACCCATAAATCAGCTGGGTTTATATGATCAAACAAATTTATTATGAACAACATATTGGTATGGATGGATGGATTGGTGGATGCAAGAAATTTTAATACAGGAACGCCAAATAAACTTTGTGGACATTTAGAAAATAGTTGTCATTATATTTAGTAGTTCTTCCACCAGAAAGCACCGGTAGAAATAAAGCTGAAACAGTACTTCTCATTCACTAGGGGGCGGGGATTATAACTTGGTGTTTTATGTTTATGTACAACGCTGCTCAAGTCTTTAAACTCTCTGTGAGTAACTAAGCATTTTATATCCTGCAAAATATATACGTGGCCATTACTTTAAATCATGAACATTTTCACTGACATTAATTAAGTTTCATAAAGTGTAGCTTAATTACCCACATTAACATTGAAATGTCAGAGGTCAAAACTCCTATCAGTCGAATCATACCGATTTATCCAGTACCAACATTGTTCACCGTGTTATTCTACCAGCCTGTCATTTGCTAAGAAGGTAGCTTTAAAACATCTTCCCCCTGGCTATACACTGCTCTCATTTAAAACAAAAATAATTAGTGAACTAAACCATGACAGGGTGCTGAGGACTGCAACAAACTGCGAGCAAACCAACCCCTTGTCAAGACCGATTATTATCACTCTTTGTAGCCTATACTTAGGCATACAGCATATGTGAAGTTTGCCTTAACTCCTTATACACCCACACACACACGCAAAACCACACATATCAAACACACACGCACGCACGCACACACACACAGACACACACACAGAACATTCGCCATTCAGGGAATAACTACAAACATCCCTCTCATTGGGGCCAGAGACAACAGAGCATTTACACATACCCCCAAATCCAGACAGAGTGACAAGTACGCTGTTTCCTGTCTGCACAAGCAACTGGGGATTGCAGCTGTGTTTTCGTGTGTGCGTGCATGTGTGTGTGTGTGTGTGGGCGTGTAAGAAAGAAAGTCTGTATGAGGCTGTGTCTGTAGGCACAATGCTCAGCATTAATAATTCACTAGAACAGCTTTTTACCTTTAACATCCTTACTTTTACCATAGTAACTTTCTCTCACACTTGCACTACACCCGTCCTTTCATTCACTGTTAGCATGGGTCCATTAACTCCCATGTTTGCCTATTCAAGTGATCCTCTGTGCACACCTCGCGACAAAAAGGTCAATCTTGTAGAAAAACAAAGACACTTTTGCAAATCATGCTCGCAGAGTCTGCAAAACGTAGATGAACGGGAGGAAAAGTTACAGTGATTTTGCTGTAGGGGAATACATTCAAGAGAGTCGGAGTAAGCATCGTTATCTAGACAATGAGCTCGTGTGTTGTTTTGTTTTCCTTGTCTAAGGAGCTTGGAAAGAAAAGTGTCTGGACTTCTTTAAGTTTCTGTGGTGGGGCTAGGTTTCACAATGGGTTCAACCGAAACTTTGGCTGATTGAGACCCACACCCGTTTTCACACCTGGGTTTGTATGATTAGGTAGAGGATCCACAGGGGGTCTATGACCCTCTTGGGGACACTCCCATAAGGCTTTAAATCTGGGACTCTCCACCATTTGCTCTTAGAACTGAAGAAGCTTCTCCAATGAGAGGTGAAACGTCTTCAAGAAACTTAAAGAAGTCCAGACGCTTTTCTTTCCAAGCTCCTTAGACTACATCCAGAGCTGTTTCCTCTCATCGTATGCAGCGTGTACTTAAAACAATAGAAAAGAAAAATCATATTCTAAGACTGTCCCCCGTGATTTGATTACAAGCTATCTTATCCACCTTAGTGTACTACTTCTAATTGTTTGTTTGTTTGCTTTAATTGTCACCTGCCTTTAAAAGGTGAGGTAAAGAACACCAGCATAGACCAACTGATCACAGCATCTTTACAAAGAAATTATGATACTTTTTTTGTGATTTTTTGCCCATGCTGCACTGCTACACCGTTTCTTAGGATTCCACCAGACAGACTGAGATGCAATGTCACATAATTACCAGTTAACCATATAAAGCTCAGCCTATGACCCCATCCACTGACACAGACCTGTGTCATTATGAGGACACGCAAGATTTTTTTCTTTCAGTGTTTAACTACTAACACAAACCCAACTGAAAAGTTGAAAACCACAAAAACACAGCACTTCACAGTAATCTGTAGAACCAGGTAAGGGCATAAATGGGCTATTATAACTGCTCATCATTGCCTTTTCATCTGCATAACACTACTATGTTAATCGTGTCGCATGAATGGAATAGCAAAGTTTTGTAGGTGCAGCTCTTTATGCACACACAGTTGGTAAGGTCTTGGACTTTCTTCTAATCCTTTTTCAGCTTCCTTAATCTCTCTGTAAATTGCTTAGCTGTGTCTGTCCAAGGTAGCAGGTTGAGAGGAAATCAGAGTGGAAATTTTCCCTTAGAGCATCAGCATTGTGTTGTGTTTACTTCATCACATGGAGACCTAATCAAGTCTGGTTTTCATTGCCGGGACAGTCATCTGTGTTTTGTTTTATTTTTAGAGCTAAATGTTGCTGATGTCTACAGAGTTTCTTTAAATATGCCAGGTTGCAGAGCCTGAGGCCGATCAGTCCTCACTTCCTCCTATGTTGGTGAGTAACTATGTTGGTCCTGGGCTGAAAAGGGGGTTCCAGGATCTTTGATAGTTCCTAGCTCCCACACCAAAATAAATAAATTCAAAGAGCATAGTGCATGCATAGTGTGAATCAATTTATATACCTGGTTGCAACAAGTCGGTAAAGACAGCGAGAATCCTGCTGTCTGGTGTTAGATTCACAATCCACGACGGCCACATCCTCTAATTCTGATGCAATCCATAAATTCATTCATTCAACCTTGTCTCAAAATGCAGTCCAGACAGCAATAATGCTGCACGTAAGCCTGACTGGGATAAAATATTTTGTTGTGCACGTACCCAAACTCTTCAGGATGGTAGAGCTACATCTGTCTTTGTGTACAAATGTATCAAACAAACACTTGTTATTGGCAGGCAGATTTTTGAGCTTTTCATAGGGCTCTGTCACTGTTTGTCCTTGGTACCATTCAGCTAATGACTTTGAGGCAAACTGTCTGTCGCCTGCCTGCAATGTTATTGGCTATTTGTCAAGTGTTGGTGCCATCATTTGCTTGAAGCTAGTAGATGTTTCTTTAAGGAAAGAAAAGTGCAACCGAGGTCACAATAAAGTGAAGTATCCTCAAGCACAAACATAAAAGACGCCCTTTTGAAGAAAAAACGAGGGCGCCTTAGTACCCTCTTCTGAAGGATATTTTTATAAACTAACTAAGCTGATTTACTGTCAAGTAGTACTCTACAGGGGGGTGATCTAGCTTCTATTTTTCCAAACAAAGTATCTTTTATTTCTTCATTGTAAAGGGACGGTACCTGGTCAAGGACACGTTTTCAGGATTTCAAGCATCTATGTGATAGGATTACAAAACATGAAAGCAAGTGAAGTCATCTAGAGTAAATGCAAAGCAAACATACTACCCAAATTGAAGAGCACACACAGAACTGAGCAGTATGACATTACCTTCAGAAACTGTAAAATGGTGCATAATATAAAACTGTAAAGTGTATTTTCCAAAGCTGTAAACATTCCTTAAACATTTCAGGTTAAAACAGATTGAAGACCAGGTGAAGATGCAGGATGCACCTTAAGACGAGTTGTTATTGTCTTGTCGTTGAAAGTATTCCCACACTCCCAAACGATATTACAGTTAATCAAATGACCACAAACCAATTTCCACACATGTGAATTTAGGGCTTTCGGGGAGGGTTGGACCACCCTGGAGTAGGTAATCTTGCTTTGTTTAGGAAAATGAAGGAACGCTTCAGAGGGGTAA
>VVHJ01009016.1:2722-13137 GCA_015107715.1 Tylochromis polylepis | reverse complement strand
AAAATCCCCAGTGTTAAATTGACACTAGAAAGTGTCTATATAGGTCCGCTCTTTTGAGTGTTAAATGAAGACTTTCGACAGTGTTATATTTTTAACAGTAACCTAGTCAGTGTTAAAGATTAACAGTGACTAACACTGAGCAGTGCTAATTTGCTAACACTGAAATATTACTAGCATTTTTAGTTATTTTCCAGTATTAGAAAATCAGCACTGCTCAGTGTTAGTCACTGTTAATCTTTAACACTGACTAGGTTACTGTTAAAAATATAACACTGTCAAAAGTGTTCATTTAACACTCAAAAGAGTGGACCTATATAGACACTTTCTAGTGTCAATTTAACATTGGAGATTTTGCAGTGTATATAGATAGATAGATAGATAGATAGATAGATAGATAGATAGATAGATAGATAGATAGATAGATAGATAGATAGATAGATAGATAGATAGATAGATAGATAGATATAATAATTCAAAGTCTTCACAGACAATGATTGTGATACAGATTGTGATACGTCCATCATATGTAAATTACAGGAACCATGTAAAATACCCTCTAGGTTGCTATACCTAGATTGTCACTGGGTACACCTGAAAACGTAGTCTGCTGTGATGCCAATTGAAACTCGTCCAGTACACAGTAGATTTCCACTGATCTCTAAATGTCATGAGTGCAATACAAGAAGCTTTCTTTAACGGAGATGCGCAGAGGAAATGCGTTTGGACGTTTTTGTGGCCGGTAAATGACCTCTGAGATTTAAAAACGTGACCTAGTTTCTCTTTAACCTTCAGGCGATGTGTGACCTCATAAACACAGGAGGTCAATGCAGTTTCACTGATTCATGAATTTTTCACAAGAAGAGACTTTTTTCTTTTGCTTTAAATTGAATTAACAGTTCTCTGCCAACATTTCCATGTGCATGTGTCCGTTTACACTGACTGCATTAATTACTTAAAAATAAGTCAGACTGATCATGCCCGTTTTTCTAAATTCTTTCATTAATTATGTAGGTTTTCTTTTATAATAGTGAAAAGGGTAGAAGTACAGCCCCGATAGGCAGAAGCAGAAACCACGCGTTTCCCCATCACTTAGAAGTTATTTGGGTTTGCCAGAAAGTGGAGTCGAAGACTAACCGACAAGTCAACAAGCGACCATATTTGATGAGGCAATACACATTATGTGACATCAGACTCGCACATTTTTTCAGCCTGCATCACATTTCCTAATCTTTTGAGTAGGAAGATTTTATTTTGAAAGAGAATGTGTTTTCTTCTGTCCAGGCTCTGACAGACGAAGAGGCCGACAGACGTACACACGGCACCAAACGCTCGAGCTGGAGAAGGAGTTCCACTTCAACCGGTACGTAACGCGTAGAAGGCGGATAGACGTCGCGCAGGCGCTCGGCCTCACAGAGAGACAGATCAAGATCTGGTTCCAGAATCGGAGGATGAAGTGGAAGAAGGAGAACATTGTGACGAAGAGCGGCGCCCTCACAGCAGTGACTCGAGAAGAAGAGGAGGCGGTCGATGAGGAGGACTAATGTGTGACTAGATTTTAAGAGATAAGACAAAATGTATCAGAATTTACAGGATAGGGTTGTTTTCAACACACAACTCTTCTGTTACATTTCAAGAATCGTAGACTCCGTGTTATTGCCTCAAGTGATTTGCAGCAGAAAGACACGAGATGGTTGTTGATGCAATGAATGAAACAGCAAACAGCAGCACTTGTGACTTCTGTGGATTCGTGTTAATAATATCTAGTGCATGCGCATTTATGTACGTATACATTTTTATGTCTGAAAAAGTCTGAGCCCATATTAGCCAGGATACAAATCAAAATCCAAGAACTAGCTAGCTTTTTGTTTGTCTGTTTGTTTGTTGTTTCCTGACTTGGCTATCCATCAAACGAAATCTTTTTGAGAATTTACAGCTGTCAGTGTCGAACATTTTCTGTTATTATTGTTCTTATCATCACTTCAAAGGGGACGTGGGCAATGTCCCCTCCTCAATGTTTTGATTTGTCCCCTCAACATTAAGCAGAAGACGTTATTTTTTCCAAAAGAAAGAAAGAAAGAAAGAAAAACATTTTTATGCTACTAATAGATTATTTAACAGTAAGATTTTAAAAATGACTCAATAGAAATTCTGGTTAATGGGAAAAGCTGATCTATGGTAGAAAGAATTGTCCGAGAGCAGTACTGCATTATACTCCCGTGCATTTTGTGTTATTTGGTGTCTGAAAGTTCTGTTTTACCTTATAAGACATTGTTACCATAAATGAATAAAGAAAAGACACAAACCTGAAGGGCAAGATTCGGAAGTGTTTGACTCTTCCGGGGGGATGACCACCGCAATGTTCAAATGAATCTGACACCAGTGGTATTATTATATTCATCCAGTGATTATACGTCCAATAAATATGGATCTTTATTATGGTGGCAGTTACAGAGCCCTAACCTACAGACACGCAGGTAGGTACTGCATACTGAGACACATCATTTATTTCATATGAAACATCCATGTGTTATGGTGCTCCAACAAATTTTGTTGCAGCAGCAGCGTGATTTTTATTGTAACGGATCATATGTTTTTTAAATAAAATTAAAATTAATCTTCGACTGTTTGCACCAGTGCTTCCTTACTCAGTTGCTCGTATACAGTTTATATAAGTGCATTGCACTGCAAAACACTTTTTTGTATATCATTAGGAATTACTGAGTATTTTTATGTACTGAAAATATCATTTTAGTGACAAATATTTAGACAAATGAAGACTGAATATAATTTTTTCCTAAACTTAACTTTTAACAGACACTTATTTTGAAAGATGTGCTTGTAGCTATAATTGATGCTAGCACATTATTCTTCGAGCCCTGCAAAACTAAATTATAATGTAATGAAATACATCATTTGGTATCTAGTGTATTCAAATATTAGTACACAATATAGTTGTTTTAGTTTGTTTGTTTGATTTTAAAACAAACAACCAAACATTATTGACTCTATGTTGATCTATAACATCAATAAAGGCTAAAGCTTTTTCTTCATCACCATTTAAATACATAAAAATCTCTTTCAACAGATACGTGTTACTAAAAGAAAAAGGTGTTATTTACAAACACGTGCTTCAATAATCCAAGTCCTTTAGCATCAGCACACATTTGATTACTTAAGATAAGAAAAAAACGGACTTTGAAATCCTGTGTTGTAGTTACATCCATTGCTTTTTCAGCCAAAAACATCCAGTGTGCGCCTTCCAAGCTGCCCTTAGTTTCACCAGGGACTGTTTGCCTTAAAGAGCCACCCAGTATCATGGCAAGCAAAGGACGGGCGTGCCGTGAGTGTGTGTGTGTGTGTGTGGGGGGGGGGGGTTGAAAAGAACGTCTTTACTGCATCCATGAAAAGGCCAAAAACTCCAATAAAGGCGTCAGACAGGACCAATACAGCAGATAGAAGGATGGACCAGTTCCTCGTCCTGCTCTATGCTGTTATTTGTTTTCGGTTAAATTTTAACTCGAGCTTTTTGGCTAGAGGAAGCATCGGATCCGCTTCTCCTGCTAACCAGACAGTGCACTGGTTTGGAAAGGTCACACGTGGGTCAGCGAGGATTTAATACAAGTTTTCTTGATTTAAATAAAAACGAATCTGAAATCTGCCTGTAAATAGGACGCATCATACAGAGGACGACAGCGATCAATGCAGACTGACTTGACCAATAATACAGAAAACACAAACTGTGCTAATATTGGCGCTTTTTGTCATATGTGATATGGTTCCAGTCTGCTGTCAAAGCAAATATGCTTGTAAGCTGGGTTTTAATATCAACAAGTCTAGTTTAAACGTTTGGAAGGTCTTATTTTCTTTGAAGAGATCTTCTTGTAGTAGATGCGGGGAATGGTTTGTCATACTGCAGCAATTTAGACTGCAACCTCTTTAAGATTCAGGAAGCGTTGGATTTGGGCTTCTTTGTGGGAGAACAAGACCTGCATTACCAAATAAAATGATGCGTTCAAAGACTTTACGTCAGGTTTGGTCCAGACACTCGTCGTTGAAATTAAGCTCCTATGTGCTTTAACATTTCCGATTTCTGACTATACAACTGTAAAAACAGTTAATACACTTTCGCTGCAGTTTCTGGGTTTCCTCAGCTTCGGGCCTGCAGGTTTTAAATGGTGACGCCTTGCCGCATTGCGAAACCGCTTTTACGCACAACGTTTCAAGCCAGCACAGGTACTCCACTCCGGTGATGCTGGGGTTTTTTGTTTTTGTTTTGTTTTTTGTCGTTGTTGTTGTTTTGTCCAGAGATCCCTCGTTGAACTGATTTTCACTTTTACATTTCCACAGTAGGCCACGGTATGCAGCATTCCATCCCTTGTGTCATAACACTTTAAATGGAAAGGATGACGGTTAAAATAATTCATTAATGATTTTAAAAACATGTCTTACAGGCGGCTACAAAAGATGAGAGATTTGTGTTTCCAGCTCATTCATATTTCAGCTCTAGTGTCTGCCTCCCAGGGACGCAGACTTCACGTTCGTGCTGCTTTCACAAAAGAAAACTTGTCTGTGTTTTGACACCCAGCTTAGGTTTACTCGCCCCAGTGCCTATCTTCTTACAACAGCAGAACATGGAATATTGGATTTGTACAACAACAACAACAAAAATCTCAAATGAAGTATGAAAACAGAAACTTGTGTGCTCCACATTATTCCTCCTACCATGTCGTTATAAAGCTGCATCTGAATTCTGAAACATTTTGGGTCTAAATATTGCCACGTGTATTCAGTCAAATATAATGCAAATATGCCAGTGAAGAAAATAAGGCAGCTCTGTCTAATTATCTAAAACTTACAAAAATCAAACAAACATAAAACATGGAATGAAAAAGCCACACGAAAGCGTGGCAAAATTCTTCACACTGTGTTTTGAAAGCTTTTAACTTGCTTTTTAAGAAGCGGTCGAAGAAGAAAATGGCGGCCGGGAGAATGAAATAAGAGAAGGAGCAGCTCGGTTCTAACAACACTCCATGAAGAAATGCAATAAATTCTTTGTTGTTTTATGAAAATTTACAACTTTGTGATACAAGTTTATGAGTGACCGCGCGCGGGGATTGGCCGACGGGCGGGTCATGTGGACGCGCTTAACGTGAACATGAACTTTTTATGATTTCCCAAGTGGCTATATTGCTGCAGCACTCCGCTCCGGCCCGAGCTGCCGCCTGTCCTTCCCTGTTCTTGCCGGAGCCTACAAGGCTCCACTCGGAGCCCGGCCACCGCGAGGAAACGAACACCCGGCTGTAATTAAACGGACGAGTTAATGAGAATATTTGTTGTGACTGTGGAAACCGGCACGGCGAGACGCCGACAACAACCCGCCCCTCCCCCTCCTGCTTCCTCTCTTCCTGCTTCGCTATGGCTTCTTGCTCCGTCTGGTCTCGTGCTGCTGCTGTCTACTCCAAATTGGCGGATCTGGATGAGGACAGTTCCGCTGTGA
Source organism: Tylochromis polylepis (assembly GCA_015107715.1). Lineage (NCBI taxonomy): Eukaryota > Metazoa > Chordata > Actinopteri > Cichliformes > Cichlidae > Tylochromis > Tylochromis polylepis. The sequence goes on along the minus strand of VVHJ01009016.1, from coordinate 7,640 downwards.
CAAGACAAAGAAGGGGCGAGCAGTGGGACCCAGTCCGGAGAAAGCATCCCGGGGATGCCCTTATGATTTACATTTTTAATTTCAATTTGACATTTGATTTGTCACTTGTCACTGCAAGGATGATGAAGACTACGGTGGTGGTTTGACGCCTGGGTGACAGCAGTCCCCCATCCCCAATTCCTGCGCTTCCTCAACATTACATCCATCTAATTACCACCCAGTGCAGGGCTGCCTCGTGCCATTCCAGAGTGCCTGGCTTGTTCGAACGCAGGACGAGGAAGTGACCGGCAGGTGTGTTGGGCTCGTGACGGATTATCAACAAACGGTAAGAGCCGTTCACGCACGTTTAACGCAACCCTGCATGATGCGCATTGTTAAAGGAGCAGAGAAAAGGAGTCAGCGCGCAGCTTTTCTCAATTCTGCTGCATCTAGTTGATTCATTTGTTTTTTTCTAAACTAAGCGTTGCTTCTCCATCTCAGAATAAACCGTTCCCTAGCTGGATCTATACAGATATATTGGTTCGTTTAAGTAGCGGCATTATCTGTCGAGGAGCCATCTATCGCTTGAAACTCGGCTGTTTGAGAACTGGAAGATTAGCTTCCAGCTTTTACACCAAAAGCTGCGCATTGTGTAGGCAGGGAGGGGGCAAATGTGCACATGAAAAGACTCGCTTTTATCTGATGGCTGTGGCAGAATTTGAAGTAGCTCATTTAATATGATTTAAAGATTAAAGGAACATAGTTTTCTGGTTTGCGGTCTGCACCTGGCTGCAGGTGAACTGAAGATGTGCTTCTGCGGTTTGTGTCAGTGTTTTACTAGTTTACTTCCAGCATCTAGATTTTTGTTTTGTTTTGGGTCTTTTTTGTTTTTCATTAGATTGACAGCGCGTGTGTGTGTGTGTGTGAGAGAGAGAGAGAGAGAGAGAGAGAAAGAGAGAGAGTTTACAACCACAGGAATGTTTGTCTGTCTCACTTTTATGTCTCTGGTTCCCTTCTCATTTCCTCCCTGGAGCAGACGTTTTTTTCCCCCCTGCAATCACAACCCCACAGTCTCAAACACATCTGTAGGTGTCATCTCTTTGGTCTCCAATTTGTTGCCTTCTCAAATATCAAAAAGCCAGACTTTTCATCTCAGAGCACACACACACACACACACACACAAAGAAGATTTTATTTTTATTTTTAGCCGGTCTGTCAAATCATCACTCAGTGCTTAAGACTTATATTGTTTTTACTATTGTAACATGTTATTGTTTGCTAACGCTCATATACGCTCACATGTAAGCCTGATATTGCTCCTCATACAAAACAATGTATGACTGATTGTCAGTGCGCAGCTGTAAACAGCTGTGGGAATTCTCGGTGAGCAAATATACACTTTAACAGTTTATATTTTACTTCATAGTAATTTATTTGATTGTTGTCAAATTATTCCCAGACCACTCATAGAAATGTATACAGATGTATTTTTACAGTAAAACCACATTTCGAGTGGTTTCCATGTCCGCTTTGTAGATGAACACAATCATTCTTATGTGGTCGGATGGTTTAAAACACACAGTCGACACAAGGATATGCCTAATAAGCTGTAGTATGTGGAACATATATCCTAGAATCAACAGTTTTCCTTTGTGAGAAATTCAGTATTCTCAATAAACACCAGTTCTTTAACATAAAGTCACTGCCTTGTTTTAGGGATATATTGTAAGCCACATGCAATACGCCGTGCCGGACTTTCTAAAGCCACGACTACACTAAGTCGCGCCTACAGATCTGCGGCACTTTTTCAAATCCTTCATTCCGTCTTTAGTGGTAAATGGAACAGAAATTCGTCGTGCATTCGTTAAGTTACGGCGTACGCTGAACGTGATACGTAAAACAAACGCAAACACAGAACTGAGAAATAAAACTTACAATAACTGCTGTTTTTTTTAAATCTGTTTGCGATTAGAAGGGTTTTCTATTGTAGGGTCTACCTTACAATATAAAGAGCCTTGAGGCGACTGTTGTTGTGAGTTGGCGCTGTATAAATAAAATTGAATTGAAATTCTTTTTGGACCCCAGCACCGTAAAACAGTTGCTTTAAAATCTGCTTAGCATACTTTACTGAAATGCATTAAGCATAGCTTACGGGTTATTGTAGCACCTATTACCACGACACAAACACGTATACTAAAATACGCATATTTTTGTCGCAGATGTCAATATCGTATTGAGATTATTGAACAGAAAAAGACCACGCAGAACCTCAAAGCAGCTACTGACACTTAGTATTGTGTGTAGTATTACTGACTTACGAGTGATGATCACATTATTATTATTATTATTATTATTGACTAGGTTTTAGAGCAGTAGTGTGTGTGTGTGTGTGTGTGTGTGCGCGTATTAATAATCACGGACTCGAGAGATGTTTACAGTCTTATTTACCATATTTAGAAATGCCGCTTTTAGTTATACATTTTTCACATACTACACATGAAGTTATATTTAACCGTCAAACAACTTGGATCATATAGAAATGTTAATGTATGTCTTGAAATTCTTGAAATAAAATGGATAATTTAACAAAAATAAAATTGTTATATAATAGTAAATGAAGACAGTAAAATTTAGACAGTGGTACATAAGGTACGAACAATGTCTCTCTCTCTCTCTCCCTCTCTCTCGTTCTCCTTTTTGGTAGATAAGTTCAAGTCAACAGCCAGTTTTCCTGTAGAGCTGTTATCACACAGCTCTGGGAGCAACGGTTATGAACAGGCACAATCCGCGGGCTGTTGAAGTTCGACGGCAGTCCTCACAGTGAAGCTTCAGAGCAACCCAAAGTCCGCACCTAACAAGACACTCTGGTGCCATCTAGTGTTCCGTTAACAACAATACCAAACAGCAGAGCACACAGACACATACACAGGTTCTTCTTTCTCAAGACTCGGAAACACATGTTATACGTCCCCGGGTCGATGTGGCCACGCTCTCCTGCTGTTTACAAAAAACATGCCTTCAATTTTACTTATGCATTACCTCTGGAAGAATAATACCAGGTCAGCCACAGCGAGTGGCGCAAAAAAGCCTTTCTGTGCTTTCACAACAGTGTATGCCGAATGATTTTTTTCTTTGTCTTTGATGTAGGGCTGGAAAGGTCGATTTGCAGGACTGAAGTAGAGAAACGGGGTTTCTCTCCGTCCTGCTTTGTCTCCAAGGCTTGGCCTGGAGAAAACCGTGTGTGTGCAAAATCCCAGAAGAACGCTGTGTTTGTGAGTGTGCTGATGTGTATGTGTTTGCGCGTGCGCACGAGCACCGGTTGTGCTCAAGGAAAAGTAATTCTGGATGCAAAATTTATGCTGATTGGTCAGGAGGGCTGTTTCGGAATAGAGCGGCAAGCAGGGAATGTGAGTGCATGTGCTTTACTGTGTTCGTGTGTGTGTAAGCATATTAATTCGTCCTTGCTTTGTGGTTTTATCACTTGCGCTTATCTGTAAATCTGTTGTGCAGCCCCCTTCAGATATATGTTTCCAGTTGTGAACGTGTGTGTAATCATCTGAAAGACCCTCATGGAGGGAAAGCTATGGTGTTCTGTTTAATTTATGACGTTAGCATAGTCTCACTTTAATTCAGCATTTAGAGTATTGAGATCAGATAGAAAATTAGTTTTCCCTTCACCTATTTGTGCTCTGCGCAGCGGATAAATACCTCGACAGGATTTTCTGTGCAGTTAGATAACGATTGCTTGGGTGATAGTATCAGAAGTTAATTAATAATAATAATAATAATAATAATAATAATAATAATTTAATTCTTCTGACCAAATAATGTCGAATAAGACTGTTTGAATAATCACGCTAGACTCTTCTTATTTAGTAGAAAAATACGCGGCTCTGTCTGATGCTGCATTCATCCATCCGTTAAACTTTAACTGGTCCCGAGGCCTTTTGTGGCTGAGGGCTCGCGTCCACCGGTAATAGTCCGGTGAACTGACCTGGAGCGCGCGTGCTCACAGTACCCTGAAGGACGCGGCCAGCCGACTCGCGCTGCCTGGAAACGATTAATATATTAAACAAGAGAAAGTACTAGTCAGGCAGTTTTTTGGAGTTTGTCATTAACTCGTACAGCAGAGGAGGTCTCTCTCACACACATACACACACAGAGCGAGAGAATTAGCAATAGAAACTCTATGTATCGAGTTTCTGCCTCTAAACACATGCACTTTTTATCTCTAAGCAAGGCAACTTCTGCAATGCTCTATACGATCCTAAGAGTGAAAGTAGGCTACTTATGTCAAAAATCTCCCTTTTTTTCCTGACATGGGCAAAAAAAACATAAAATAGCTAAAGGAATGACATTAGAATAAACCACTTACTTAACATGTTACACACTGTTTAGTCACATATTTTTATTTTGTCTTTAATCCTAGTTTTTCTTTTAATTACACTGATGAGAGACAGGGTTAAATTAAAGGTTCTTTTAGTGGCTGCAATAAACGTGTCTGCTCTGCCAGACAAGGGCCGGTCTGATGCGCGAAGATTTTTGAACTACTTTTTGTAAATAACTCCAAATAAAACGCTACATAAAAGTAATTTAGCAGGATAAGCAGTGAATTTTAATTTCATAGACGGTTAATTATTTAACCCGTGAAATGCTGGAGATCCTATCACTGCCTCGGCTGGAATAAACCGCAGGTGAGCTGCACAGTGCTCGTTACTTGTGCGGAGAACAGCACATTTGTTCATCTGCTGCTTTGCTGCGGGCCTGTTTTTCAGTTCGTAGCCATTCCTCGGACTTTACAAGGAGTCATAAAAAGTCATAAAACCATAAAAGTCCTGAGTTCTCTCTTTCTCCTTCGCACATACACATGCGCGCGTACGTACGTACGCACCCCCCCCCCCCCCCCCCCCCCCCCCCCCCCACCACACCCCACCACACA
>VVHJ01009010.1:1209-13666 GCA_015107715.1 Tylochromis polylepis | reverse complement strand
CAGTCAGTGGATTTAAGGATCATCAGCTAAAATTCATATGAATCTCTGCTACATTTGATGTCACCTAAATCTGACTATGAAACCACAGCTGTTGTGCACCAGTCCAACACACTGTTCTTTACCCTAAACTCATCACAGTGCAGCAAACTAACCTGTTTATCCTGCACTAGCCTGCAGAGGATTTTCATGCAACCTTTAAATAAGAGTTAGTCAGCCTCAGACTCCAGGCCTCAAGTGCCAGTGTCCTGCAGGTTTTAGATGTGTCCGTGATCCAACACAGCTGATTCAAATGGCTAAATTACCTCCTCAACATGTCTTGAAGTTCTCCAGAGGCCTGGTAATGAACTAATCATTTGATTCAGGTGTGCTGATCCAGTGTGATATCTAAAACCTGCAGGACACCGGCACTTGAGGCCTGGAGTTGCCTACCCCTGGTTTAGAAGCTTATTTTACAATATGAAAAAAAACATAATGTCACATGTACAGACCCAGTACCTGTTTTAAAAACATGAGGGCTTACATGTAAGCGCTACATTTCCAGTTAATCAAATCCCACTGAGCAGTCCTTACCTTTAAATCTAATCTCTTTTCTTGCACTGTTGTCCTGTCTTTCTTATCTTTCTCCATCTCTGAGTGAAGTTAGCTTGCTTTCTTTTCACTGTGAAATAAGCAGCTGGATCTTTAGCTAGCAACACACTGTGCGACAAACTGCACACAAATAGTTTGTGTGTTTGCTGATGTTTGTTGAGCTGATTTTAACATTGCATTTGAAATTACCTGCCACTTTAAAAAAAAAAAGTCACTACCTTTATGCGCGCTACTCCTCTGTAGGACTAGCTAGATGCCAAAGTAGTGCAACCGCAACTTATTGTAACCCGCAATTCCGCTCCTGTGTTGTGGCCAAAACAAAGCAAAACAAACAAGCAAACAAACAACAACAAAAAACACCAGCCCACTTTAACCCCTGACTTTGGCAGAAGTCATCTCTCTTTGTGCGGCATCCCCTAGTGATTAATAAACCTTTCATGTGTTACTGTTTAGGCTCAAATCGGTTTGATGTTTGGAAGCTCACAATGATTTGAATTAATAACTCACCCGAAATGCAATAGACCAAAAGAGGCTTTATTGAAAATGTAAGGAGCAGAAAGTACAGATATTTGTTTAAAAATGTATGGCATAAAAGTAAAAAGTAGTCAGAAAAAACTACTCAAGTAAAATACAGATATCTTTAAATTCTACTTAAGTACAGTAACGAAATACTTGCACTTCGTTACTTCCCACCTCTGTACTTAACAGAGTCAATGACTTACTCAGTGGCTCTGTTACTTAAGAGAACAAAATGTCCTTGTTGCTAGGATGCTGCCGTTTTCACGGCGTTGCTAGGAGACGACAAACTGAGCCGAGTTAGTTTTCGCTTTACAGACGTAAGTTGAGGCCACTGTAACGGACGGGTGGAGCTGGCTCTTCGGTGAGCTCTCGGTATTTTGTCAGTGTTTTCGCGGCAGCATGGAGATCGTTCATGTTTACTCGAAGCTCCGCAGCGAGTTCGGCCGTCAGTGTCTGTTTTCGGACCGGCCTGCTGAGCTGCTGCTGGACATCCCCCCGGACCCGAGCCTGACCCTCAGCTTCGTCCAGAAGAACCCCCGGGACCATGCAGCGCAGGCATGTTGGGAGACGTCAGAGCACCAGGTGAGCCTCACCCTCGTCCCAGCGACACGTGACCTGCAGCCACACACATGGAAACGAGCTTTAGGTCATTTTTACCTGCTGCCTCAAGTGTACGTTTGATTTCCAAGCGAAGCCCCAACACTTAGAGTTTAATAAAACTTCTACTTTAATTTAAAGTTGACTTCAGAGGGAGCTGTGCTTTTGACTACTGCTACTGTACAGCAAGTTTAAACTCCTCCAGTACATTATTATCCATGCTAAATGGACTGGCACTGATAGAACTCCTTCTACTTAGTTTGAACAATCAGAACGCTTTCTGCTACAAGTCTCAGTCACGCATTCATACAGCATGTTCATCTAAGCCTAAGCACTAGTTTAGATCTGTTCATGCACACTAACTAAAGGACATGATAAATTCAGTTACACATTCACTCTCCAGCGATGCATCAGGTTCAGAATATTGCCCAAGGGTACTTTGACAGGAGGAGGAGAATTAATACTTTTAATCAATATCAATATTTAGAGACATGTATGATTTATTACGGTAATATAATACATGAAAGAAGGACTTGCATAGAAAAATTACTTTAATATTAGTGAAGATATTTTTTTTCTGCACTTTTGTTGATGATCAATTAATCAAGTGCATTTGATTAACAGCACCTGGATGCAACTTTCAAGTTTTGGACATTGGACTTCTTTTGCCTGCATACAAAATATCACCACATTGCAGCAGTACCTTGTTGGTTTTTAAATTGCTGAATGTTTGATTGGACAAACAATGGAATCGCCACTACAGTTTTGTTTTTGTAAATTTTACATTTTTATCTTTCAAATTGTAAACAAAAAAATCCAATCAAATAATAAAATAAAATAATTATTGCAGAAAAGGTTAAAAAACAAAATTGTACGATTCTAAAGTGTCTTGATGCATGCTGTTCATCTGGATGTAGCGTTTTCAGTGGGAGAAACGTTTCGTTACTCATCCCAGTGACTTCTTCAGTCTTGACTTCAGTGTTCAAATTACCTGTCACTTATTACTTATTACTTATACTTCATGCCAAAAAGTTTGAATAGAGGTACAAGACCAGAATATGTGACCGTGATCTGTCAGAACTTCCCAGTCCCAGTTTGTTATGTGGCCCCTTGGGAGAATTAATTGCCATCATAGACTGTGAGCCTGAGGAGCCATGCTGATGGTTTTCTCTAATTTTCTACTGCAGTGTTTCTTTGTAGTTTGGAAAAATTGAGATGTTTTATTTTTCTGAAGACATCTCAAGCTATTGATGAGTTTTAGAAATTATTTATGAATTGTGGACACTGTCAGATCATCCTTCTTTACACAGAGAAATGTGAATGATCTAGAGTTAGCTTGTTAGTATTGGGCTATTATGGAACAGTTTGAGTGCTCCAGCCGCTGTTGAGAATAAATCAGGCAGGAAGCAGCCCATGAACTAAAATGAGTGTGACGCCCCTGCAGTAACTGATCACCTACACACAGCTTGAACTGGATTGTCAAATGGGTTGAAATTATATACACAGTAAATGGACTGGTTCTTATATACACAACATGCCTCATTCACCGATTCATAAAAGCACTTTTTCTGTGTTTTTTATCCAACATCTACACTCCAATGAATGCATCAGAAAGCAATTCAGGGTTCAGTATCTTGCCCAAGGGATGCAGCCTGGAGTAGCCAGGAATTGAGCCACCAACCTTCTGATTAGTGACCTGTTCTACCTCCTGAGCAACAGTACACTGTGTGAATTGCCTGTCTGTGTGAAGCTCAGGTGCTACTTGTTGTTTTCAGGTGAACACAGAGCGCTTTGAGACCAGAAGCTGTGGAATAAACCACATGGAGGGGGGGTGGCCCAAAGACATCAACCCTGCTGAGATGGAACAAACAATCCGTTTCAGGAAGAAGGTGGAAAAGGACGAGAGCTATATCAACAGTGTTCTGCAGCTGGGCAGCGTAAGATCCAAATGAATCCACAGCAGTCTTACTATGATGCACGTTGGTTGGATGGATGTTTGGGTTGATGCATGTTGGTTGGGTAAATGCATGTTGGCGGGATGGTTGCTGACTTTATGGATGTTTAGGTTAATGCATGCTGGTTGGCTGGATGGATATTGAATGGATACATGTTGTTTATGGATGTTGTGTAGCCCACAGTAACAAACAGATAAAAGTAGAAACTTTTGTTGGAATTATTACTCAAGTGGTTAATGCATTTCAGTGAAAAACCTTCAAAACTAAAAAAATCTAACTCTAAAGCAAAACTCTAATTAGATAATTGTATAAAATTAAGTTATTGGTGTGTTTAAAGCCACAAAACACTTTTATTGTTTGTTATTTATTCATTTTTGTTTAACAATTGTTATTTTCTGACATTGATGGAAAATTTAATTTTTAACCAATGAGACTTGTTGTCACGCCTTTAACTTTTTCCTGTTTGGTTATGCAGGTGAGGCTGCTTAGCTCTACACTTGCTGTAGCTGTACCTCTAACTGGTGCTATCTAAACTCACACTCCTTTTTGTTTGCGTTTTGTTTTGGAAGCTGAGTAGCTGCTGTGAGTTTAAAGAAAATTAACATGCATACCTATTTGCATTGAGATGTTTTAAAGCAGTGTTTTTTGTTCACCACTGGTGTTATTAATTGGTATAATGAATAGAGTATAGCAAGGCTGCTGCCTTGCTAGCAGTATGGATTAGATCTATGGAACTAATAAATTTAGTTTCACAATTGATAAGGACCAGATTACTATGTAATATAAAAATTTTGAATTTGGTAGTTGTACAACACATTATAAATAATTGTTAGCATGCATGTGAAGTAACTCTCCTCACTCTTAGTCAGATTTTTTTGAGTTGGAGATCAAAAAACTAAGAGTCCACAGAGAACTTCGAGTTTCAGACCTTTTGGAAATCCATAGAAAAATGATGATCTTCCGTAGCAATGGATGGCGAACCACAGCTCATGGAACTGAATCTTGCGGTCTAAAGCCCTTTTTCCACTAGTATCTACTCGGAGCCGCTCGACGCGACTCGAGGTGGTACGACTTGGCTTGACTCGTTTTCCATTGCAATTGAGTACCACCTAATGTGCATGCTGTCATTATAGCAATGTGGCCAAACATCCCGTGACGTCATTTGTATGTAACACCAACGGTACAACAAAGTGGACGTTAAGGCAATGTTATGCCTGCTGGTCTATCTGTGGCTTTTCATCAGAATTAGGGACCACTGTGTTGTTTCTGTGTAGCCATTTTGCTCATTGCCAGGGTTAAAAAATGGCGGTTTTGATTTTCGTGAAGGAGATGCTCTCATGACTCATCGAGTGATGCCACTGACTAGCCAAATTGTGGTATGTAGTCTGTTGACATCACATTGTCGGATTGCTTAGAACCCCAGTCGAGTAGGTACTAAAAAAGTACCGGGTACCAGTTACTATCACCTAATGGAAAACCCTAAAAACAGTTCCGAGTCGACCCTCAGTAGGTACTGATGGAAAAATATAATTGCCTGAATTGCAGTTGGAGAAACTGATTGGGTTCCAATTGATTACATTGATTGTTGGACTGATTTCACACCAATAAACTGCCAGATCGCCCAACAGGCCTGAATTGGATAACACTGACATATAAAGAACCTGGGTCTGACTTTATTTTCTTCTATTTTTTTGGTATCTGTGCGAACACTCTATTTTGGTTACTGTTGTTGGTGTAATACAGTGCACAATGTTTTAATACAACCAGACGGTTTCAACATTTCTGTGGTTGTCTTCACACAACCACATAAATGGTTACCCATGCACTTGGAATGGCTCCTACCATTCCAAATGCCTTCTGAATTTAGCCATCTTTTATTATTTTTGTTACATATTAGTTATAGTTGGGTAAATTGCAAATGGACCGGGTCTTATATAGCACTTTTCTTCTCTGCCTGAGCACTCAAAGCATTTTATACAGTTTGTGGCACTCACCCATTCGCACAAGCACTTTCATTCATACTCCATTAGATGCATCAAGGAGCAACTTGGCGTTAAAGGATATTTGGCATGTAGACTGAAGGAGCCATGGATCGAACCACCAACTTTCCAGTTAGTAGATGACCTTCTCTATTTCCTGAGCTACAGCCATCTAGAAAAAAAAAAGTGATATAATTTAATGCGTTTTGGTTGGGTGGATGGATGTTGGCTTTATGGATGTTTGGATGGATGTTGACTGGGTGGATGTTTGAACTGATGCGTGTTGGTTGGATGGATGTGGAACATGTATGGGTCACTATCAGACCCAGGACAATCCATATCAGGCTTTGATGTGAGTTCTTTATTTACAGTGGTTGTTACGCCAGTCACAGTCACTTTCTCTCATTAGAAATGAGAGAAAGTGCTGCTACTTCCACTCCGCAGCTCTCTCCTCCAGGTCCCAGTATGCTGCTAAAATAGGGGAAGCATGATTAGACAATGGGCACCACCTGCACTTGGCAGCCTCCACCAGCACTGCCCTCTGAACCGACTGCAACTGTCACGGCCAGGAGAGGAGTGATACTGGTTACTGTTTATGGCTTACTTGCGGAAGGAGGTGAGAGATTCAGGAGGGGGGAGTTACTGAGTGAGTGTCTGGGTGAGGAGTGGATGAGTGGGTTCCAACCTGAGCTCCCGAGATCCAGAAGAGTCGGCGGGCAGAAGGACAAGCAGGCGAGGACGGTGAGTAGTTTTGATTGCAGATAAACGAGTTGCCAGAAAAGGTGAGAACCTTTGTCACGGAGACCAGCATCCAGAGAGAAGAGCTGCAGGTAAGTAGCATGGAGACTTGACGTGACTGCTTGAGGCAAGAAGAGACCAAGGTAAATACTTAGCATGGACTTAAAGACAAGCTGAACAACGGGTTGGAGTGGACGGGCTTGATCAAGGAGACATTGAATGTGGGATGGAAGCGAAGGGATGATGGAAGCTTGAGTTTCATGGCTAAGAGGCTAATGACAGACTAAATTTCAAAGGGTCCAATGAAGCAGGCGGCAAGTTTACGAGACAGTGATTTGAAGTGGAATGTCTTTAGCAGTTGCCACACCCTTTGACCAGGTTCAACCCTGGGAGTGGGTGTCCTGTGGCGGTCAGCTCCTCCTGGGTCTAGGTCCAAATCCATCAGGTGCACTGCATGTGATGTTGGATGGAGGGGACGGCAAGGTCAATTTCATTTTCAGGAAACAATGGTGGTTGGTAACCCAGAGTGACTTCAAAGGTAGAAAGACCAGTGGCGGAAGAGGTGAGAGGATAGTGTGCATACTCGATCCATGGAAGCTGTGAGGCGCAGGTGGCAGGGTTTTGAGTGGGGACGCATCAGAATGTTTCCAGTTCTTGATTGAATCTTTCTGTTTGGTCAATTGTCTGAGGGTGAAAGCCAGAGCTGAGACTGGCCTTGGCACCTAACGAAGAGCAAAAGGCCCTCCAGGTTTGTGAGTTAAACTCAGGGCCCAAGTCTGAGATTCCTGAGGGATTCTGTGGTGCCTGAAAAAACGATCAACAAGTGGTTTAGCTGTCTTGGCAGCAGTGGGAAGCTTCTCGAGGGCGATGAAGTGAGCTGATTTTGAGAACCTGTCAACAACAGAGAGGATTACAGTTTTTCCAGAGGAAACTGGTAGGCTAATAACAAAGTCTAGGGCAATGTGGAACCACTTTTTATGGAGGGTGGTTAGTGACTGAAGGAGACTAGATGGTCGCTTGGTGCTAACCCAACTCACCATAAAAAGGTTTGTGTGCTGGGGAGGCCGCATCGTAAAAAATGGGGTTGACAGGGGGGGACAGCGGTAAGAAACAGAGAAGAACACTCAGAGGTAGCGGATGGAAATGGAAAGGTGAGTGCTGGTGACTGATTAGGATTGGGAGTGAGGTCAGAGCAGAATTCACTGATTTTTGCTAAGATTTCTAACTGCTTATTACTGATTGCTTTGTACTAGTTGTTTAATGATAATTCGTGTTGACCAAGGATAGCTCCCTGCTTAGTAATTGCTGTCCGAATTGGGTCTACTGGGTCCATTGCATGGCCAGTTTATACTGTCACGGCCGGGAGGCCAGTTCATGGTAGTGGACCCAAGTGCAGACACAACACGCAGTGAAAAATAAGATTTTCTTTAGTTTATTTGAAAACACCAGAATAACAGAGGCAAGACGTGACTCTGTGCCAAACACAGGGAATTGCAATGGCGGGACTCAAGTACGTGGCAGGGAATCTCTGAGGAGGAGACACTGAAACAGAGGGAGATGTTGACAAACAGGCTAAATGAGTTGTTAGTGCCACAGACAACACTCTGGCCCAAACCCCCATTGCCCAACTTAGGGTGGGGAGCCGTCTGGCCTAGCTTACTACCACACGAAGTTTGCCACAAACTGACAATAATAGCCAGCAAGCCCCAAGAACTGCCTCATTTCTTTTTTGGTCTTGGGACACGGGCAGGATGCGATCGCTGCTGTTTTGTGTGTTTTGGGGCGCACCTGCCTGCCTCCCAAGTGGTACCCCAGGTACTGTACCTACCTCTGTTCAACTGCACACTACTTTGGGTTGGCTGTGAGTGCCGCCTGCCTTAGAGACTCCAGGCCGTGGCTGCCAACATATGCTCTGCCCAGGTGCCACTATGGATGATAACATCATCCAAGTAGGGTGAAACATATGCAGCATAAGGACGTATCACCCAGTCCATGAGGTGTTGGAAGGTGGCTGAGGCTCAGAACAAGTCGAATGGAAGTGTGACAAATTGGACTGGACAGAAGGAAACTGCCAGTGGCCCTTGGTTAAATCTAGCATTGTGAAAAAGCGGTCCAGTCCAGGAATTCGTTGACCTGGGGCATGGATTCAAACTGTAACTCCTCATTCACCTTGCAGTAGTTAACACAGAACTGTATAGACACATCCTTCTTCACCACAAGAACTATGGGTCTACACCAAGCGCTCTGTGATTCTTCTATTACCCTGATCTCCAGTATAGCAGCCAGTTTCTTCTGAGCAATGTGACCTTTATGCTCAGGCAATCTGTAGGGCCATGAACGCACTGTCACCCCAGGGCAAGTCTCAAAATGAAGCTCTATGAGCATCGTGCGACCGGGAAGGGTAGAGAAAACATGTGCAAAATGCAGTTGCAATGCAGCAGCATCTGCTCTCTGGACTGGTGTGAGATTTCATCAGGATGAAATGGTTGAATGTGGCTCCATCTGCCCTAACTCATTTGGTTCCTTAATCACGCTCACCAACAGTTTCAGCCTCTCTCCATGCCTTTGAGTTTGAGGTGATATATCTGTGTGGCTTCACCCCTGGTGACTTGACAGAGCTGGATGAAGGGAGCAATGCAAACCCTTTGTCTCCTGGAAAATTTTCTGAGCCTATTCCCTTTGCTGTACAGGCACTGCTGATATTCCTGGGGCTGGAGCAAATTCTCCCATGACAATCTACCCAATGTATGTAGTTTTGCTCTCAGGTCTAGACAGTGGCGGAGCTAGGATTTTTCTGAGTATGGGGCCATCAAGGGGCCACAATATTTATAGAGGGGCCAAGTATTAGTTCAACATCCTCATACATTTCACCATTTACACCATGCTGAAACACTTTAATGTAATTAAAAAGCTTACAAAGTAAAATCTCTTTATCAATTTTACACATATTTTTACTGTATGTAGACAAAATATAAACACACAGCATTTGAGAAAATCTGTCACTTTATTCATTTTTTATGGAAAGGCAATTTTATTTATAAAAACCACAAATACTATTAGTTTAAAACATCTCTCTAACAAACATACACAAAGTTCCATGTGAATGGCTACTGTACATTTTGCTCTTCTAAAACAGCATTATTCTTCGGTTTTTGTGATGGAAACTGAACTGTCTCACAAATTCATTCATGTCTAATGCTTTTGCTCAATGCTCAGCACCCCGAGATGACTCAAACGCTCATCTGTCATTATTGTTTGTAGTAGTAAGTCTCTGCATTCCATTTATTTCATTCCTCTCCAAAACTCTCTTGATCTGATACAGTTCGTTGCCCAAGTCATCAACATTTGAATCAAAAAACTTAGGAAAGGAAAAAAGAGCCTTTTCTTGCAAAAAGGTGATGCTTTGAGAGTGAAGTGCTTGGATTCCCTTCATAATTGTGCAGTTGGGCTTAGAGAAATGTGTTTGAAGTTCACCTGTCATTGAATCCAACACTGGATAGAAAGCATGTCTTTTAAAGTTTTCCCTGTTGTTTTCATCAACTCTACACTCACCAGTTGATGTACTAAGTATGTAACCATGTAGTCACCTATTGATCTTAGGCTGCCTCTTTTCAGTCTTTTCCAAACTTGGATCACACTTTATAGCCATTTCCTCCACCGCTTTCCACACAACCTCAAAAAAGGCCTCACTCCTGTATTTCTGCAATGTGTCAAGCAAGGATTCCACAAGACTGACTGCTGCTGCGAGGTTCAGTGAAGGAGACTGTAGCATGTCTGACAAAAACGTGGACTGACCCATCTTGAAAGTAACCAAATGTCCAATAAAGCTAAGATCAATTTGGGCTAGTAAGCCACGAGCATTTACTGCCCGATCACCATAACGTTCAAGCCCAGTTTTTTGCAGTAAACGGTACACTGCTGGGACTCTGTCAAGCAGGTTGTGATAGACTGTGTACCTGCAAGCCCACCTAGTATCACTTAGCTTCGGAAGTTCACGAGGCTGACGGTCATAAAGTTTTCTCTGAATGTTATGCTATTTTGTGTGCACATATAATCCAGACAAAAAATAATGTAGTTTCTGAGGAAGTGAGAAAAAGCAATCAGCCTCAGAGACTGACTTCACACCTTGTGATTGTTGATAAATCACAAGGTTTAAACAATGAGCATTACAATGCACATACAGTAAAATGCATATTTGGCTACTTCCTGAATCCTTGTACACACACCTGAGTGCTTGCCACTCATGACAGCTGCACCATTGTAGCCCTGACCAACCTGGTTGTTGCGATATTCTAGCCCATGTTTTTCAAGGCATTTTATGATCAAAGCAGTAAGCCCTGCTGCATCTAGGCTGTCAGCTTACATGAAGTCAAGAAAACCCTCATGTCATGGTCCTGAGTCTGTGGACTCAGTGGTTTTGTTTTGATTATTATTATCTCACGTTTCATGTGTAATTCTTGTTAAGATTTTCTAGTTCTTAGGTTTTGGTTCCTGCTCTGTTCAGTCTCTGTCCCCATGTTTTCTCTGTGCCTGTCCTGGTTCCACGTCTCTTGTCTAGTTGATCCTGTCTCTCTTGTTCCCTCTGTTACCATGTCAGTTATGTCGTGGTGTTAAGTTCGTGTCTCGGGGTCTGTGTTTGTACGTACGCTTCGTATTTCCTGTTTTACTTTGATAGTCTCGTGTGCTTAGGTAGTGTGTCTAGTTTTGCTTCCCTTGTCTCGTCCTGCCTAATTAGTCCCAGCTGTGTTTCCCTTCTGTCTCCTGTTTCCTGATTACTCCGTTGTGTATTTTAGTCCTCTGTCATCTGCTGCTTGTTGTCATGTCATTAACCTAACCTTCATACACCTCCTCAGTGCTGTGCGTTTCCTCTGTGTTCCTAGTCTCTGTAGCTCCTAGTTTCTAGTTTTGGTTTCTTGTTTTGGGACACTGTAACCTGTTTGTCGTTCTCGTGCAAATGACAGATTAGTGACAGGACAAGGGCACTTCAGGGGGCCAATCAAATTTCAGCTGGGGCCAGTGCCTTTGTGGCCCCACCCCTAGAACCGTCCCTGGGTCTAGAACATATTGAATTTCATTTTTCCCTGGGCATGGACCTTCTTCCCAGTTTTCTTTAATTAGGTCCAACACTCCCTGGGACTTCCTGCCAAACAGCAACTCAAAGGGAGAAAATCCTGTGGAGGCCTGGGGCACTCTGTACCATCTGAACAACAGATGATCGATCCCAATTGCTTTCATCCTTATGAATAAACTTTCAAATAAGTCTTATTCGTATACTAATTCATACAGTTTTTTTAGTGTATGAGACATGAACAAAGTGCCCTGGTCCTCTGTGCAAGCCTTACTTGGTATAATCTGTCCCTGATAATCATAAAATGACATGTTAGTGTGTGGCGGGGTGTGGTCCCTGGCACGGCTGCAAGGGAGGAGTGAGGCAGTGAGCTCGCGGGGCGGAGCCGCGCAGGTGAGAGGTGCCAGCAATCATCTGTGGCTGATTGCATGTGTTTTTGTTCTGTCCTGGCAGTGACGAGAGGGGGGAAGCGTGACAGACGCCAGCTGAGCTGACGACTGAGAGTACAGTGTGTATCGGCAAATAAAAAGTATTCTGAACAGCAATAACCGGTGTGTGCGTGCAAGTGTGTGGGTCAGCCCGTGACACAGTGCTTTGTCAGGGCGCACCAACCATCAATTTTTATCACTTGGTCAAAGGCTGAGTGTAGAGTGTCTTCATGGGACTTCTCTAGTGAAAATTCTTCTGTGGAGCAAATTACCGGAACCGGCAAAGTCAGTAAAGACCCAGTTGTTTTCTCCTTCCCATGGTCAGTGTTGGACGACCTTGTGTCAAAGCTGAGCGCAGCACAGACACTATGCACCAATCTGTTCCCAAAATCAAGGCGTGTGTCATGCGGGAGCTAACCGCAGCCTTTACTCTATATATTCTGCCCCTTTGTTTAATTTCCACTGGTCTTTGGCCAGCATTATAGCAAGTTTGAGGCCCGCTTGCAATGGCAGTGGACTCACTCTGCTGTTCCTGCTGGGAGCCCCTTCACAAATTGCTGCAGTACAAAGAGGCTCAGCAGCTGA
>VVHJ01009008.1:6274-27396 GCA_015107715.1 Tylochromis polylepis | reverse complement strand
TGCACCTTTCGTTTACACACAAACGGAGATGTCGCCTCTGAAAACGATTCTTTCTAAAAACTCCGGCAAAAGTGGAGATTTTGGAAAACGCCTTTTTCGTGTCGCAGTGTGGACTGCAAAAACGGAGGCTTTAGGAAACGATGACGCATTTTAGTCATGTGATGCAGTCATGTGACCAATTCAACTAGATGGCGGACGGCATTGTACAGCAGTTGTTTTGTTTGCTCTCAGTTTTGACGGCCCTATTAAAGATTAATATCAGTTTGTACATGCTCCAGTAGCTTTTCTTCAAAGAAGACGGAATGTAACGTAAATAAGTAAATAAACGGCAGACGGAAATGACGCAGGTCGAATCATCTTACGTTTCACGCATGTGCGGTACAGGAACGTAAGCGTTTTCGGAAACGATTGAAAACGATCGTGTGGACGCGGAGCGTTTTTAGACGAAAATGCCATTTTCAGATTTATCCGGAGTAGTGTAAACGTAGTCTGAATTCACTGTTTTGCAAATCTCATAAACCCATATTGTATTCACAATAGAACATAGAAAAGATATCAAATGCTTAAACTGGGGCATTTGAATGTTTCATGAAAAAAATATTAGCTCTTTTTCATTTTGATGACAGCAACATGCTACAAAGCATTTGGGATGGGGGCAACAAAAGGCTAGAAAAGTAAGTGGTGCTAAAAGAAACGGTTGGAGGAATAGTCACAATACACAACTGGGTATAAAAAGAACATCTTAGAGAGGAAGATATTCTCAGTAGTAAAGACTGACCAGAGAGGTTCACCAATCTGCAAAAAAACTGTCTATAAATTGTAGAATCATTTCAGAATATTGTTCATAAACATGAAATTGCAGAGACTTTGAATATCTCATCATGCACAGTACATAATTATCATCAAACGATTCAGAGAGTCTGGAGAAATATACGTTCAAGGGCCAAGGCCTGCACTGGTGCCATCCGCAAATGCAGGTTTAAGCTCTATAATACAAAGACATGTGAGCATGATCCAGAATTGTAATTGTCTTCTCCAGGCCAAAGCTCATTTAACAGGGACTGAGGCAAAGTGCAAAGCTGTTCTGTGGTCAGAAGAAATTTGAAATTCTTTTGGGAAAACATGAACACCACGTCCTCTAGACTAAAGAGGAGAGCCTAGTTATCGGCACTCAGTTCAAAAGCCTGCATCTCTAATGGTATGCGGGTGCATTAGCAGCTGCAATACTATGTCAGACAAGAATGAGACAATCTTCTTCTCCCAAAAGTCTGCGTCACTGCCGTTGGTCTGGTCAGTTCTGGACATTTGTGGGCTACTGTTAAAAGACGAGAGGATGCCACACAGTGGTGAGCATGGCCCCGAATTCAAAATGATCCTATCTTTCTCAGCTTAAACATTTTTGGTAAGTTTTCTATGTTCTGTTGGGAACAGAATATATGTTCATAAGATTTGCAAATCCTGTGCAATGACTGCATGTGAGAGAATGCATTTCACATTTAGCTTGCAGGCAGGCGATGTGCTGACTGTCTCAGTTTCTGTTGGTGAAACGTAATCAAAACAAGGTTGGTTTTTTTTAGGCGTCGATTAAGCCCGGTGGGTCGTTGAAGATAGGTGTGATCGGTAAGATGTCTGAATCGTATACGTGTGGGTTACGTAAACGAAAACACAGATAATGTTAATGTTCTGCCATTGAAGGATCAAACAGAAGTTTGGAACAAGTGAGTTTTAGCAGAAAGAACGTAGGATGTAAGTGTGGGACGAGGCTGAGTTTCACTTGAACCACAAACAAGGCAAAAATCAGAAGGTGCAAGTCAATTCTGGGTGTCGGGAGGAGTGTTTCCAGAAAGGGTATCAGCAGCCCCCTGTTACTTTTAATGAATAGAGGTCAACTAGAGAAAGTTAAACAGATAATGGCAAATATACCACAAGTAGAGTCCTTTACCTCAAATAGCCACTTGTGTGCAGCAGGGCAGCCGCTCAATAAAAGCTTTAGACACGGGCGGCGTGATAACAAAGGATTTGAGAATCTGCATCCATATACTTTTTTATTCTTTATCTCTTCCTGTCCACCCTGGAGCATCGCAGACGGATGCCTGCCTCTGATAGCTTTGTACCTAGAAGTCAGCTGCTGATTAGCAGCTTTCGAACTTGAATTATATTGCAATTTGCAGCCTTTGAGGACAAATTGTGATAGCATCACCATTTTGCACTTGGCTCTTCCAGACAGGTCCTGAAAAGGTGTAACCTCCCTGTCAATGTGGCACCATTTTTGGTTCGGCAGTGCTTTTGTTGCATTGGGTTTCCATCTGTCACTGCCATGGGCACGAGGTTTTTGGCCAAACTTTGCTCTGGCTCTTGTTTAGACACAATAAACACAAACAAAGACAGGAGAAAGTCACTAGTAATATACTTTTAAAACCACCCGTTTCAAGTTTACCTACTGAGGCGATTGCACAAAGCACCCCTTTCAAGGTGAATGAACATGCCATCTAGGTAAAGCTGAAAGTGCTCAGATTGACATGCCAAATCCCAGCAGGGAAAAAATAAAGTGCATTCAAATGAATTCTGCTGGATAGCAGCTGGTGCCTGCAGCTGACGCTCTTGTTGTTTTTCAGTTCCTCACTTCACACCTCTCTCCCTGTTCCTGTGCGGTGAAGTGAGAGGTGTGTGAGGTGGAGGTATTGACAAGCTTGCCAACTAGAAAGGGGATTTGAGCAGACTGACAGTGAGGAAACGATACTGTCGGGGTTACACCAGCTCACTTACCACGCAACTCTACACCCCCCCAGGGATGCTGGATTTGCATCGCAATAGGGCACGTCTGCTTGAATACAATGTACCACTAAAAGTTTCAAAGTCAAATTACTTCCATAGTGTAAGAGAAGTCCTCATTACGCACACTGGTAGCCAGCTGGCAGTGGTCACCGCGTCTTCAGATAGTTTGAATGAGTCACCAGGCCCATTTACAGTCGCCCTGTGCTCTTTTGGAGGCAGGAGGGAGATTATGCCGTGCACAGGAAGCTTGCTTTCTGTGTGCTCCAAGCCGTGGAGCTTTGGATGTGAGCTGAGCTGAATAAAAACTAAACAACTTGTTTTATTCACTGAGTTATGGTTTGAATTCCTTTGGAAACATGTAGCAAATGTGTTCATCTATCTTACACTCTATGCTGTTTCGAAAGGACAGACAATCCAGACAGTTACAGAGCAAAAGTTTTAGGCAAGTGAGGAAGCACGCTTTCAGAAATGGAAGTGTTAATCACTTATTTTCATCAATCAACAAAAATGCCGCAAACGAACGAAAGAGAAATCTAAATCAAATCAGTATTTGCTGTGACCACCCTCTGCCTCCTCTCGGTACACTTGCACACAGTTTCTGAAGGAGCTCGGCCTCGGGTTGTGCCAAACATCTCGGCGAACTAACCGCAGAGCTTCTGTGGGTGTGGGCTTCCTCACATCCTTCTGTCTCTTCGTGTGATCCCAGACACACTCGATGATGCTGAGATCAGGGCTCTGTGGCACCACACCATCACTTCCAGTACTTCTTGTTCTTCTTTACGCTGAAGATGGTTCTTAACGACTCTGGCTGTGTGTTCGGGGTCGTTGTCCTGCTGCAGAATACATTTGGGGCCAAGAAACAATCATTTATATTTCTGAAAGGGTTCTTTGTTTATAGCATTTTTTTCACGCCTGCCTAAAACGTTTTGCACAGTACTGTATATACCATAAACATCATATATAATAAACCACCTGACGGCTCTGTTTAATCCTCCAGTAACCAGCAGAGAGAAGCAGGATCTAAAAGACTGCTACAAACGCTGCAGCTCACCAACACCCCTGACATGCGATGTTTTAAAAAGTTAAAAAATTATTTGATCTGAATTATTTGATTCGTCAGGACGTCTTCCAGTTTTTGGTTTTCAAAGATTTCAGTTTACTCATGAAAGATGCGGAAAAGCAGCAAATTCTGTATTTAAAAACCTGTTCTGGCTCTCAGCTGAATAATCAGTCATCAAAGACCATCTTCTGTCACATGACCAATCCACACAGTTAAAGAACCTCCCAGCAGGGAAGACACCTGAGACTCGTCTCACCTGACGTAGGTGGCGATGCAGAGGATGACGATCACCATGGGGTAGTAGATGTAGAAGCCGTTAGCAATGAAAGGGAGGACGCACATGGATCCCATGATCTGTTCCAACAAACAAACAACAGGTGAGTTAGGCTGACACTGCGGCACAGGTGTGTTACACAGTGTGGGCATTTACAGAGGTGTAAGCAGTCTGCAGCTTGTTGTGGTGGGAGATGGCCGAGTCCATGTGCATCAAACCCAGGAAGTTGAGAGAGAGGAGACAGACGACAGAACTAAACCTCCATCAAGTCGACTCCTCCATCATCTCCAGGTGAACATCTGGATCAATTGATATGTTGTTTAATAACACGCTGACTCACTACACAACTCTCTGTAGTTTCTGTGCTTTAAGAGATAAAGAGGAGATTCTTTCAGAAGAACAGGCGTTAAAATTAATTAATTTGAGGTTTGTTTTTTAAAAACAATGCAAATGTTCTCCCTGTATATGACGAGGAACATTTCAGAAAGAAATCAGTGTACTCATGTCTTCTCTTGGTTTACAGTGATGCGTTTCCTGACCTTGTCCCTTTCAGAACCCTTTCAAAATAAAAGCATTCTTGCTGTCTCTTACATGCCGCTGAACTGGAGGCTGTAGGCGTCGGTCTGGTGGTGAGAGACCAGGCGGTAGTAGTTGAAGACTGGGATGCAAAACGAGGTGGAGTAAACACAGGTGCACAGGAAGAAGATTGTGATGAAGCACGCCATCTGGTGGAGAGTGTGAGTATTACGAGGCAGTGAGCTGAAGCAGAGGCGCTCAGAGGTCTGAATGAAGCGAGATCGTGTTTCAACAACGAAACGGTGAAACTGAAACACGCGTCACATGTGACGTTTCCGTCATGGTAACACGACAAAGACTCAGCTGTGCAGCACTCCATCACACAGCAGCCTTAAACACTTTTAGAGGCTGTACAGAAATATGAAGCTCTGTGTCTGATGGTTTGTGTGTAAACCAGCGTCTGTCTTCTCAGGCTCACCTCGATGTACAGGTAGTTGTAGTCTCTCTCAGCCAACTAGATGAAGATGGCGAACAGTGAGAGGACGGGCTGCGTGCTGGAGAAGCTGCACTCGGACCAAACCACAGCCACGCTGAACAGAGTGAAGACGACGGAGAGGAGGCGGTAAAACCAGCGCTTCAGGAGGCACTCCCAGTACTACTCTGTCTCACCTGTGCAGTTGATTACAGCAGTAATCTGATTACACCAACCTACAGTCGGGGTGTAGATGTATCTGCTGAACCAGCTAGCCGGCTCTGATGACGGGAAGCTATGGACAAACTGGTGGGTGGAGCCGGTCTCGTTCTTGGCCACGTCTTCCAGGTGGATGGCCTGCTGCAGGAGGATCTGCCCCTGCACACAAGTCCTGTTGTGTCTCTGCACGGCGTGGATCACCTGCACACGACGGGTTCAGACATCAGAGCATGAAAAACACAAAGTTACTGCTAACATTAACCAGTCCATGAGAGCGTGACAACAGGTGACTTATTTATGAATTTAAAACCTCTGAGGAGAAAACGAGCACTTTAAGAGTGCACAGGAAACAGAAGATTTCAGCTGTGTGCAGCGTGAGGAGGAAACTACGAGCACAGAGAGAAATGTTATCATCCTCGTCTTCTTTTTTGAAATCATCACCTGTACAGCATCACTTTAACTGTAAATGCTCTGCGGTGGAACGAGGACTATCTTCTCTCCTCTTCTTCTGCTGTTTACCTGAACCACCATCAAACAAAGCTCAGCTCACAGCAGCGATTACAAAGATTATGATTCATGCCTTTATCGCCTTTCACATCGTGTCCCTTACAGTTTGGTTGAAGTCTATGAGTCACACTGGTGCTCCTTTAATGAACCGTCACAAATAATAACACCTGTGACACGCCAGCACAGCTGTTAGGAAACTAATACTCTCCCCATGTTTTATATACAGATCTTTCTCCTGTGTGATTTTGCTGTTGCTTCTTGAGATTGAAAAGATAAATAAATAAATTTTTCTGTGCCACATTGAACTCTTTTCCAGCCAATGATGAAAAATAAAATTCATTCTGAATAAAAGAAGTAATTTAAATCCGCTGGTTTTGTTTCATAAGTTGTCAGAAATATGTTCTAAATTAAAAGCTTGAGCTCATGGCCCTGCTGCAGTTCCCTCACAGCCCACCAGGTGGCTGCAGCTCACACTGTGGGACACACTAATTATTTTTTTATTCTTTACTAATTTAAAATAAATTAAATCACTGTTAATAAACAGTTTGACACTTTATTCAGTACATCTTTACAATCTAAGGCATCTCACTTCTGCATTTTCAGGTGTTTCTCATATTCTGGCCACCTCATGTGTATAAATAAATATGGAGGACAGAGGAAAAAGAGACATCTATAAATGTAATAAACATGTAATGTACCATCAGCAACAAAATTTAAAAAATGGACATTAGAGACTTTGTTAAGGTGGAAATGTTTGGGACCAGTGGGAGTAAAACATCTGTCCATCTCAGACAGATGGAGCCTGATGTCATGGTTTGACTCTGATCCCCGGTTAACAAAGGTTAGCACTACATTGAGCTTTGTAATATTAGCTGATGAACCTGACCTTCACTGAGCAGCTTTATCATGTGGATAAAATTTAAGGTGGACGTGCTCTGTGCAGGTATTCAGGAAACACACAGAAACCCCTTCAGTGAATACAAAAACATCTGCCACCACATCGTCAGGAGCCTTCATTAGAATCTGTTTCATCTCTTCTTTCCTAGAATAAGAAAGCAGCACAGTCTGATGGACTCGTGAAATCCTCTCACCTGTTTATGAAGCTTCACCAGGCTCTTCTTGGTCGGGTATGTGTTCTGTTTATCGTCAAAGTCCTCGTAGTTGTCCATGTTCCTGCCCATACAAGGGGCACTGACTTTCCCTCAGTGCCCCTTGTACGAGCACATCATCACACTCACGAACCAACCCACAGTTATCACCTGTCACATTTACGCTGAGTTTTGCTCCACATACTTTCCTGAGGATGGTGTCGATGTACTTCCTCAGCAGGTGGTTGTATTTGATGGATTCGCCGACTTTTCTCACCTCCTGAAGCAGAACAGACATCACGGTAAAAACGCAGACATTAAACACAACGTTTGTAGCTGCTGGAAGCTGTCGCCCACCTCCATGACGTCCTCCAGGTTCTCCTCTGCGTCCGCCTTCTCCGTCATCAGCTTGGACGCCTTGAAGTAGGTCTTGATGAGCAGGTGTCCCTGCCGGGAGGCATTCCAGTAGGACCGAGGAATCTCCACCAGCCCTTACCCGAGCAGCAGCACCAGCAGGAACAGACCCCAGGTGTTGGTGGCAGTATTGAACTCACAGAGGCCACGGAGCAGAGCAAAACTCATCACTGCCTCCTGCAAGCACAGCCATGGAGTTGGATTCTGTCCATGGATGAAGACCTGACTGGAGACGCAGCAGATTATTGCTCCAGAGTTTCTGTCACAATTTTATTTCTTAATTTACTCTAAGAAAGCATGCAGGCCTCTCCTGTCATCCAAATACATGAGTCCCACCTAACACTATTAGTTACCTCATATTGTGTGGCTTCTGTCCAGGTTCAACTGTCCAATCATCTCTGAGAGGCAATGCCTGCAGCTGCCTTCTACAGATTTCTTCTTTATGTGAGTGAGCAGCCTAAGGACCCGGGGTAAAGATGTGAAGACGTTTTATCTGCCCCCAAAAAGCCTTTGGGTGCTGTGAATGGTCACATGACCAGTGATGAACCAATAAGCAGGAATGACCTGGTGCACCCTGACACTCGAACGCTGTAGCCTCAGTGAATGTGTTTAACATGTCACTCTTGTTAAACAGGCTTATAGTTTGTGTGTGTAAATAAGTGTGGCCCTCTTGTGTTTTTACAGGTGTGCAGCACACCCTGAAGTCACAGTCGACGTCAGCGTAAGTGTAAGCGTGCCTTTGCATAGGCACACTTAATTAACAAACCTTAAAAGGTGTAATTAGCTTTGGTGTACGTTTACTAAACTGGGGCTGTGAATCAAAGCTTGAGAAAAACCAAGACGACTGACACAAAATATACTCACAGTCAATGTAGTGAACATAGTACAGCTTTCTCCCAGAAACTTCCTTCACACTCAGGATTTCAGCCAATGCTGTAAGAAAGCAGAGACGTCACATTTTATCTGAACTGTACTCAAATGAAGACAGTTGTTGTGATGCCTTTCTATGAAACACTGTAGATTTAACACACTTAACATTACAGACACGGACATGCGATATGTGATAAAAGTTACTGTTTAGATTTCAGTGCTAAAAATAAACCAAAGGAGCACAAAATCTATTTTAATGTGAGAATTTAAATGTCCTAAAATGTAACTATTTATGCTGAGGCATCAGAATTAATAAAATTTAACTGCGATGCCCAGTGAAATTTGGTTTAAATACCATTTGTGTGTGTGTTTTTGTTTGTTTTTTTAGCTGAAATGTGCTAAAATAAGCAGTGTCAGATTACTATGGACCAAACTGAGTGCCGAGAGAGTAAGAGAGAGAACCTGATAAATTCGCTCTCAAATTTGTAAACATCTCTGATGCCACCTGCATTTAGTTTAACATTTTATAGACAAAAAAAAGTACTAAGTCAATTTAAGAATTGGCAATTTAATTTCTGACGGAGTGGCAGCAGTTTTCTTAAGTCTTCAAATTTAATTCATTCTCACTTTACAGCTGCATGCATCATTGGTGGCCATGGTGTTTACAGCGCTTTAAACTGGAGGCCGTGGCTTCTGGTAACAACAGCTGAGCTGAGCTCCTTAGCATTAGCTTAGCATTGAAAAAAAAGGGACAATACTTACGCCATTCGTCTTCGTGTTCTTGGTTTTTACGAAGAACCGGGAGGCGACAGCCCTCCACAATCTCGACCTGTAAATAACAACACATTAATTTATACTCTGAAACCGATCAATGTGCCTATAATAACATTATATCTTTCTTAAACCTACCGACGATGAGTTGTCCGCCATTTTCGTCATCTGTGCGAGCAGGAGCGGGGTGTTGTGGGAAAATGCCGGTCTACAGCAAAGATGAAATAAACGGCAGGATGAAACTTCCAGATGAAAACCAACCCGGAAGCTGGGCGGCGGGAGTCGTGGGTTCACTTGGCATAAAGGTTATAGTGAAAACTAAAGGTAAAATACATTTTTTAAAAAACGTTAATTTTTGTAAAGTATCTGAAACCAATGGAGACTTGTTTCCACCACTAAAAAACTTGTCAAAGCTAGTCAAAATTTCATTTATCTAAAAATTTAGACTTAATAACGGGAAGTTTTTTCCCCCCTCACGTTTGAATTATTTTCTCAGAAGTTTGTGAGTCAAAGTTTTGAGATGATCACCTATAATTTGGACTAATATACTGCTATTTATTTATTTATTAGTGGAAAAGCAAGCTACTATAGGAATCATAGCATTTACCAAAAAGCTAACCAAAATAACATTATAATTTTTTAATAGTTAGTTTTTGTCAATTCAGTTAAATTTGTCAACAAAACTAGCAAGAACCAGTATGTCTACTGATACTGGGATATCATCATGACTGGAAGCCACATGTTTGTATCAGAACATTGTACTGATCTTAAATAATCATGCAGGTACTAATTAAAACAGTAGCATGCACACTGTGGAAACTAACTGAAACTAAACTGAACTGAAAACAATAACGTGTTCAACTGTCATTAAATGCTACAAATGACTGCATCCTTGATCAGGGCCTACAGATCTGCAGGTGGCTGTGCAAGAGTTTATTATGAGGTGTTTTTGAACATCATCTTCACTGTGTGGTAATAGGGAATGTTCAGAGAGCCCTCCAAGCAATGAAACACCAGCTGCACTTTACAGAGCTGTAACAGCAGAGAGCTGTGTTATCATTCTCTGTCTTTATCTTTCATTGCCGTGTAGTTCATTAAATAAATCTTCAGGGGGAGTTTGTTGAAGAATACTAATGCTGTGCCTCTACCATTTTTATGTATTTTTTTTCATAGTTCTTTACAGGTGAGAGGTCATGGGATATCGGCCCAGCTGGGATCACCAAGCCTACCTAATGAGTTTAATCTCTGACCAGTTTATCCAACAGGGAAACACATTAGAATTTCACACTAGCAGTTACCTTCAATGATCCCATTATTTTGAGTACAGTTGTGAAGTCTAACTTCATGCCTTGCTGCTCCCTTGTTCAGTTTGCTGGATTTTAGGTGAGCAAAGTGGCAGGCAGGCAGCTCCTTTACTAACTATAGTGCTGCCTTGTTGGCCAGCAAAGTGCACTGATTTGTCTCAAGGTGCTAACACAGAGCCTTATCATCTTCAAGTTATTAAAGTCCGTTCTAAGGCTGTGCAACACTCTCAAAGAACTAGGACAGTTAAAAACACTCTTTATGTTTTCGGTGTAACCTCCCTCTCACCCCGTCAAAGCTGGGACAGGATCCAGCCCCACTACAGCTCTGAACTGGATAAGCAAAAGAAAATGAATGAGTGTCTTCTCTCTTCATGCTTTTTCATGTATTTTTTTCTCAATTTAAAAAAAAATGAGAGTAGATTAAGTCTGAAATCTAGCTTCCTATTCAGACCCAACTAAATATTTTCCCAGTGAATGTAGAAAAAGAGTGTTTATGTTGAAGCTGCTTTTCTTTTGTCACCTTCTGCTGAGATGAGGAATGTAATTTATGACTGAACCTCTTCACCACTCTGGATAAACCCATTATGTACATCTATGGAAACGCTTCAGTCCCTCTCATCCTGCTACATTTTGTCTGTCTGCAATTACTGCCCTCCTAGTCAGCAGGACTGGGGAGCTTCGGAGCTATAAAATGTGCACTAAAATGTGGAAATCATTTTTTTCTGGTTCTTCCTGATGTTTCCTGCTGATGTTTCCTATTATTTATTTTTTAAAGCACACCTGCTCTTCTTACCAGGGCTAGTAGCCCTAGCTAGAGTGTATTTGAAAAAGCTGTTTCAAAAGGCTTTCATATCAATAAATGGCACAAAACAGCAGCCAAGCTACTACTGGGTTACCTAAATGCCTCTAATGTAAATTTAAAGCTAAAAGAGTATTGTGAAAATGCACATGACGAGGGTACTCCTGAGCACTGGAAAATATCCACAAATAATCAAGTGTTTGGTACTCTTCAATGTAGATGTATGGCTATGGAAAAAGAAAAGTATCAGCGATCAGCGTCTGATCAAATCATCTCACAAAGAAAGGGTAAAGGTTATAAATGATCTTTATTATAATCCTCAGAACAGCGTTCAGTATACAGAACTTGCATTTTTTTGAAATCAGAAATTAAACTCTAAGTGATAAATCAGATAAAACAAATACCTGTCTAAAACAGCCTCTAATCCCATCACACATTTTTAATCAGACAGTCCAAGCTTTCTGTAGGGATAGCCTGCATATTACTCTTTACCATGCGAGTGCACAATAAGCCTGGTGGCTTCTTATGAGCAAACAGATGAAGCTGTGAAATGATTTTACAAAGTGATAAAGAGACTGCACAAACAGTGTGACGTCACCATGCGCCCAAGTGATATTGCATCCTGCAGTTTCACTTCCCATAGCTACTTCATAACGCGCACACATATCTCACATCTTCCCATACATTGTTTATAATCAGGTAATCAGGGACGCTACCAGACAAACTGACTGGACTACAGACTTTGTTAATGTGTCCTCAGACCACTTGTTTTGGTCAGAAAGTTAATGAGAACACTGGACACTGCATCCACATTCTGTTTTCGTCTTTGGTACCACGGGCCTTAACATCTAAGCCCCAAACTCCCCCAGACTGTTTAATGACTTAACAACTGTTCGTTGGTTGGCATTGGGAGTTGCAGTTAAGCTTCGTTTTTCTGTTTTTGTACCATTCAAAGTCATACCCACAGATCTGCTTCCAGTTTAGGGAAGCTTATAACACATATCTTCTGTTTTTGTAGGAAAATTGAGTCTAAGCAACTTTTTTCCCCCCCATTCCATGCATTTTTCCATAATTATCCTGATATTAGAATAACTTCTGCCCCAGCACGTTCCTTTTATGATCCTGCTTTGGTCCTTCAGTTTAAATCACTCTGGCAATCCATTTCCCTACATTAGCTTTTGTCACTAAACACAAGCAACGAAAGCACAACAATGACAAAAAAAGCTCTGATTTCAGCGTCACATTTCATGTAATTGGTCTCACAGAGTTGCCTTTGGGTGGTTACTGCACATAATAAAACCGGTAAGAAGAGCATAAACCTTATAAACGGCAGGAGGTTTCAGAAACATCACGATGTGAACTATTGCTATTAATGACAGCCATCTCTGTGTGTGTGCTGAACAGTGAAGCAGATCAGTGATTAGTGATCCGCTCTCCAATCCAGCTGCTTCCCAAAGAGACTGCAAACCTCTTTAGCTACATGATAACATATTTGGCTTTCTGTTCTGTATCCCTGCCTTCTTCCATCTAAGACGCCTCATACAGTCACCTCTTTTGACTCCTGATTATGTCATCTTTAATCTGCACTAGTGACGCACACGCGACTCCAGATATTCTAAAAAAAAAATGCTCACTGGAGAGCGGAGGATTTGCATCTCCTCAAACGTGGCAGGACACATATGTTTGGAAGAGGAACTAAAACCACTGTCCCATACTCTGAAATTTAATATCTCATAAATTTCACTCCTAAGGTGATCATGCAACATCAATTTGCTGTTTTCTTTCCCCTATTGCACTTTCAAGCAGCACTCGTCTTGTAGGTTTAAAAAAATAAAACTAAATACAAATAAATAAGAAAAAACAATAAAGATACACTGAAAAGTGCAAATGTACATTTGTTTACAGCATGACATACTCACTGTACAATCATTGATTATATACTCACATTATTTGAAGTATTATAATAAGGATTACTAAGTAGCATAGTTGGAGTAAGAAATATTTCATAGCAAGTCTATTGGAAAATATTTGCATTGCCCTGTGACTAGGAGAGGCTCTTCTAAACATTGCCATGGTGATGTGTGTGTGTGTTTGTGTGCATATGTCTGTAATGTACCTCCGTGTATGTGTTTGTGTGTGTGTGTGTGTGTGTATGCGCGAAAGAGAGAGAAATAGAGAGCCAGTATGTATGTAGATATAAGGTGTAGTGTATGTGCAAACAAGGAAGCAAAGAAAACTCAAATCATTCTAGTTCGGAGGCACAAAAACCGCCCAGCCAGCATTTCAAGTATCTAACATTGTTTTGAACAACACACATCTGTCAGACATCAGCAAAGCAGAGAGAAAGAGGAGGAAAGGAGGAGGGGACTTCCTTTTTCAGCTAAGGGAGGAGGCAGCTAAAGAGTCATACGAGTGGAAACAAGCATTTCAAAGAACTGTGTCAAAAGAGCGACACTGATTAGACAAACAACACTTTTCTTCTTTTTCTTTTTGCTATTTTTTAGCCATAATATATGCTATTGCACTTCACCTAAAATGTTATTCTGTCTGCGATGAAGACAGCCCACTGCATCGGGCTGCAAACAGCTTACTTGCTTTCACGTGTTGCTCCCAATTCCCTCTATGCTTCCCAGGTTGTGGAAGAAGCAAACACGTGCAGGAGCAAGTAAGGAGTCGTTAGGCCCAGATGCGGGGTGAATCCATGTCAGTCTTTGTATAAGACACATTGCTTAACATATTCACAAGCTCTTCATCCAAGGCAAAGTGTCCCATCACTCTGAGCGTTGGGGCAGAAGGCCTGCGAAAATGATCCTCACTGGAGACAGACAGCGAGGAGAGTCATCCACTGGCAGTCGATTTCTGTTCCATAAAGACAAGTTGCCACGTCGAGCATTTTGGTAAGGATACCTGACAAGATTATCCTGCAGGAGAGAGAGACGAGCCAAAAAAAGACTTCTGGCACAGAAAGTTTCCACTTTTCTGTTGGATATAACAGAGGATCTGACTTGAAATCATGTTTCAGGGTCATCTTGATGGCTGCTGTTCTGTGTGTCAATTAAGCAGATTCTGATGTGGGCCTTGAAATACCTTTTGAGCACTGGATTAAGAAGCTCCAAGTTACAAACATTTTCCTGGAGTCACCAAAAAAGTACATTTTCAAAATTCTCAGTTTAATGAAACATGCGTTCTGCTATTTTGGGGGGCATTCTGTCCATTCATGGTGCCACTGAACCATATTTTTATTTTATTTATGAAAGGTAATGGTGACCATTACCTCGCATACAGTAACGGTGTGCAGGGAACGACAATTCACAGTCGAAACATTTCATTTTCTTATCAGTAAACTTTTTCAATTCGTGCCATACTGTACAGTTTGAGTAATGGTGCAGCACATACTCAATTGATTTTGCAATGTTGAAACTGAAAAAGAGAGACGATAGGTTTTCTTACTATCTCACACTTCTGGGATATTCATGAGCATCCATATCCATCAGCAATGTGCCTCTGGACGGCTTAACGCTCTGACTTGACTTTGTAGCGCAGAACCAGGTAAGTGGCGAGTCTGAGGATCAGGAAGAAAACCCCCAGCACCATGAAGTCCACGTAAAGCTTTGCATCCTCCACATCCAACAGCTGCAAGACCTCCTCTGGCTTTTGAAACTTACACACAGGGTCCGGACATTCAAGCTCAGACCGGTTCATCCCATAAATGGAGAGTATCACCCCCTCAAAGCCATACCTGAAAGTGGATGATTAAAGAGAGTCAGTGTAGACAGCCAAACCACAGAAACCAATGACTAAAATGAGTTTAGAAAAAGCCTGATTTTTCTATTCAACAGCCTTAGAAATTAACTGGTAGCTGACATACCTGACATATGAAACATAAGAGCTCCACTGTAGGTATTTGGGAATGGTGTCAAAATTGACAAAGAAGCCCGAGAAAAGGAGGACAGGTATGGCTGTGACTGGACCCACAAATGTTGCCACCTGTGGAATAAATTTGCACCAAAAATCATATGAAAATTTTAATTTGATATCTTGTAAGCAGACAAAAGAAAGTACTGCATTGTAGCATTTTATATTTAAGAAAATAAGATCATAACTGTCCTGTTTCACTCATTCATGAACAGAAAATGCAGTTTCAAAGACTTAGTTATAATAAAAAAGTTGCGTTATCATTATCCACTGTTTGCTCACAGTAGTCACTTTTTCTATAAAATGTGGGCTTTGGTGCATCCTCAATAATCCAGGTAAGGAACATTGATTCAGTTCATGTGGACACAGCATTTTTCAGTGAGAGGAACATTTCATAACTCATCCAAGTGATTTCTTTCAACTAAGCTGACTGCACATTTCTCCATATAAACAGTACAGCTGCACAACAATCAGAACCAGCACCGTTGCCTAACAATGAGCCACAAGATCAACTTCATGATTGTTAATATGCACATTATCATCATGAACCTCATGGCTCATTGTTAGGCGATGCTGCTCGTTATGATTGTTGTGCAGCTGTCTTGTTTATAAGGTTGGGAGATCTGCAGTCAGCTGAGACACTCACTTGGATAACACAACATCCAGATGAACTGAATCAACTTTCTGCAATATAAAATTTGGTCTGTTACATTGTGGAACTGTAATTATAAAAAGTGGACAAGGCATGAACATTGCTTTTTTTTCCATTGCATTGCATTACAGATGTTTCTGTTTGCAGTTTATTCCTACTGTCTACTATTTATATTTTATTCCGGCACGTTGATTTGGAGCACCTACAATTTCACTGTACATGTACAATGGCAATAAAGGGATATTCTATTCTATTCTAAAAACCCCACCCTCACACCTTGCACTTTTAAACAAAGCTATCACTCCTAAATGTAGACTTGCTGGAATAAAGAAAGCTAGCTTACCAAGAACACAGAAAATTTTGGTAAGACAAATTTTGGATGCCAGGGATACATTCACCTCCACCCAATAAATGATTACAACACCTCATCTGACACACACAATCTCTCGTTGTGTGCTGCATGTGAAAAAGGGCAATTTAAGACAATGCCAAGATGTTCACAGCATTGTTCAGAGTAAACGTATGACTAAAACCACCCACTGCTGTAGTAACAACACTGCTGTGTGAGCCCATTCGATTTATTTCAAACAGTAGTCCAGCAGCGAAACAAGCACAATCTGACACACAAACATCTTTTACCTGAAAATCAGTCAGTGTGCACATACGCACTACAGGTCCATTTTTACATATACAAGCATTTTTCCTCATTATGCTTGTATACAGTATGTTGCATAATTGATGTCCCAAAGTCATGGACTCAATTAAGGACCATTTTATTATTGATACATAACAGTTAGTTCAAATTATTTTTGTTTAATCCTCAGTTTTATAAATGCCTTGTTCACTCTAAGTCATGAAGTTTTGGTAACACTTTATAATACAGCCCATAACTAAGGGTGTAATTCCCCTGTAATTAAATGGAATTTCATTGTACATTTATTTGAAATTTCAATGCATTATATTTACCTACAAATACTTAGGTAGGGACACTAGAATAAGGGGGTAACAAGTTAGGTTTTTGTTTATAGGAAACAAAGAAATAATTATACTGTAAGTAAATTTAAGTAATGTGTAAGTAATTTTATGTTGTGTATGAGTAGCTTTAAGTACTGCATAACTTCAGGTATTGTACAGGAAAGAACAAATAAATACATTTATGTAATTTTAACTTGTGCATCAGTTCAGGTTATTTTACAGAAAAGGAGACACAAATTACACTGTAAGCAACTTTAAATATTGTGTAATTTCTTGGTAATTTTGCAGAAAAACAAGCACTATTTCCCAATCTTAAATAGTAGAAAGCACTTTTTGAGGTGCGTCAAGCTGCTTATTAAGAAGTAGCTTAACTTTGCCTCTATCGTTATAAGACCACATGGGTGCAAATTTTGATGGTATTTATTTTTTCTTGTAAGTTGGTGGGGGAGAACACTCCATTACTTACCTGCAGAGAGGTTGATGCAGCTCCTATAAGCAGACCCAGTGACTGCGCCACCAGGGCTGTGGATGTAGACAAGGCCATAAAGAGCAGGTAGCGACCCACCTCTGCAGGTTGTTCTGTCATCCAGTACACTATACTACAGTACATAATTGGACAAATCACCTGTGAAGCAGATTTTTTATGCAATTAGTTTAAACTGTACTCCATGCATGCACAGAATATGATGTGTTCAAAAAGCAAAACACTACCTGGAATGGTATGTCAGCCATGGTTTTGGCCAAGTAATAGGCCTTCAGGCTGTACCAGTAGTTAAGATGTTCTCTCACAAACACAGACATCTCTAGAGGAACTGTGGAACAACAGCGGCATTAAAAGACTTTCCACTTGTAACAGACAAACAATTTCCACTCTCTGCATAGAATAAACGTCTTACAGGTTAGCACTGTGGGCATCAGGGCAGCAAACATGAGGAACAGCATAGAGAAGAAGAGGAAGCCAGTGTTGTTGAAAACTTTGCTGGCATCATTTCCAATTTTGAGATAAAGCAGCCCAATCAGCACTCCAATGGACAGATGGGACATCACCCTAAGGTGGGTCAGCACCTTGAGAAAAGAAAAAAAATACAACTCAAAAGTCTGTAACTGATGACAAGAATTAAAAAAAAGTTAAAGTAGATTTTAATTGATAAAAATCTGGAGATATTTGTAGAGTAAATACTGTACCGTGTCCCTGCATATCGTAATGAAGGTTCTTTTGAACAGGATGCAAAACTGTGT
Organism: Tylochromis polylepis; assembly: GCA_015107715.1. Classification (NCBI taxonomy): domain Eukaryota; kingdom Metazoa; phylum Chordata; class Actinopteri; order Cichliformes; family Cichlidae; genus Tylochromis; species Tylochromis polylepis. The sequence continues at coordinate 9,546 of VVHJ01009008.1, read as the reverse complement.
GAATGTACTGGTGGCGAAGCTATGCTTCTCAAGCGTTCCTGTGTCCTGTGCAAAAATGGAAATAATAGAGTATTCACATCAGTTAAAATGATAACATGTAGCATTATTTCCTGGTGTATTTTAAACAAGATTCAGAGTGTTCCTGTCTAGTGGCAGAGACACTCGCAGCTTATTTTTGTCAAAGAATTAGAATATGAAGATGATGCCTCTGTGTGTGTATGTTGAACATTAGGTCACAGCTAATAAATGTCTATAACTTGTTTTGTTTAACAAAAATGAAAGTGAAAACTATGAGGATAAGGATCTCTTTATTCATCTCCACAGGGAAACACGTTCTCTCTAATTATTATTGCTAGAAGCAACAATCAGGATGCAGCAGCCTCCAGGGGCCAGCTCTTCATGTAAGCCAGTGCTTTGGTCAAGGGAACAGTGACAGCAGAATTAACCCAGTGTGTTTTTCATGAAGAAACCAGAGTAACCTGGAAGCATGAGGAGTGATTGCAAACTCCACACGGACAGGTCACCGGACCAGGCTCAAACTAAGAACTCCACTTCCTATGCTGATCTCATTTAAATCCATCCTAGCTGTAGTTTTATTTAAAGGACAGATACAATAGTGGTGTTCGTCTTCTGGCTCAATCAGAATCAGAAGGGCAATAAGTGCATAACCAAGAATAACAGAGGAAATCAGTGACCTCACTGTGTTTAAAGGAAGCAGCAGGGCACAACTGCAGTATGCATTAAACAGGAGTAACGGTAAAGTAGACAGCTGTGGGTGGTTTACAGTCACGGTTCTAGCATTTTTGCTGATGCTGTTATTAAGTTATTATATTATGAGCCTGAGAAAGACAAAGTGAGACAACAGCTTATAGAGACTAATGAGACCGATCAATGGAGTGGAGTAGGGATGAAAAATTTGTACCATTTAAAAGGTATTACTGTGAATAGGAAATAGGAAAGGTCTTTCTTTTTTTTGCCTCAATGTTTAGCTACTGAATATTTTTTATTGGCTGTCATAGCAGCATTTTTTAGGTTCCCATTCAGCTGTGAGTAATTTGACCATCTGGAGTGAAATACAACCTCAGTAAGGTATCGTTTATCATTTCTATTATACAGTGGCTTTGTAGTTTTGAAATATGTTGTTTGCATCTAATTGGTGGTAGAGGCAGACAACAAAAATGAACATGGTTAATTCCAGAGAAACCAGAGACAACAACATGCAAGATTTGATCAATTTTCCTGATAAATGAACAGTTCTTTAAAATTAGTCAAGTCTGGTGCTTTCAGGGGTTTACTAATGTTAAATACAAGACACGGAGTGCGTGTGCTGTGTTAAAGGGCTGATACCACTTACACTGTGGCACTGTGAGGGACAGGAGGAGTCAGTTTTGTCCCTGGAGTTCTTCTTGCCCTCCTCTGAGCACAGTCCACCCTGGACTGCCTCAAACAGCACTGGGTTCAGGTCTCCGTACTCCCCCGATGCCACCTCAATGACTGGGAATAGAGAGGACAAGCTAATGAGAACAATGCATAACATATAAAAAGTTACGCATGGACATACACTTGTAATCGACTCACTGAAATCAGCTGGATTATGATATGTCGGGCAGTGGAGACCCAGGTTCTTCAGATAAGGGATGAGGTAAGGGACTGTGCCCTTGTATATGCACTGACCCTGACTGAGGATGTACAGCTGGTGAATAAAGAACACATGGACAGAGTAATCAACATAGTTGTGAACACAATGGCTCCGTGAATAATACAACAACAACTGACAAAACAACAGGGCCAGGTATCAACTGCTGCGCAGCTTCAGCTGCATAAAACAAACCCTGCAAGCATGTAGTGTCTAAGTGTGAGCAGCTAATGGGTGGTGAGGCATGACCGGGAGTAAGAGCACTCAAGTTACCTTATCAAACATCTCAAAGAGCTTGGCACTGGGCTGATGAATGGTACAGATGATTGTCCGTCCTCCCTGAGCCAAGGACTTCATGAGGGAAACGACCTGGAAGCAGGACGCGCTGTCCAGACCACTTGGATGGGACACGCAAAGAAAGATGCACTATTTAGTCTGCATTTAAACTGAAATCACACAGCGTTAATCCAGATGAGTGTTGTCCTACCTGGTGGGCTCATCAAAGAACATGACAGGTGGGTTGTTAACCAGCTCCAGGGCAATGGCCAGTCTTTTACACTGGCCCCCAGAGAGAGAGATGGTACGTGTCTGAGCACACTCCTGAAGGCCCAGAGCGGTCAGGATCTCATCCACCTTAAACCCAAACAAAGAGAAGTGTTGGAACACCGCAGCGCGCTTACTCAAAGCTAAAAATAGAGGTGTTGCAATATGAAAGAGAATTAGCTTCAAAGAAAATTTGTATGTATGCTGTGATGTGCAGCAGAAGGATTTCACAGCAGACAAGATAGTGGCCCTCAACCGCAACTGCCCATCAGTATACACCGTTTTGCTGCCTTCAAGATTCAAGGTTCAAGAAGTTTATTGTCATATACACCGCAAAACACAAATGGTTACGCTGAGCAATGAAATTCTTACTTTAAGAGTTCCCTTCACACAACTAAATAAAAAACTAACTAAACTCTAACTAACTCTAAGCATAGAAAATAATAAATAAAGTAAAATGAGTGCTATGTACACAAGGGTAGGGTGTAGTTTAAATTTTAGAGTGCAAGTAGTTATGCAACACTGTCACAGTGTTAAGATATTCAGAATGTGCAAATATTAAAATTGTTTATAGTGTATGAAGTTGTATTATATTATATATAAATGTTCAAAATTGCAAATTTACAGTTCAGGTTATTGAGGGCCTCGTGACAGATAATCGCAGTTCAACAATTAGTGAACAACAGTGCTGTTCAGAGCTGTTTGATGTGGATCAGATAAGTATACTGGCTCCAATGTGATAATGTAGCTTGGGTTAGCCGTGATAATATAAGCCAGGGATGTCAAACTTATTTTGCATCATGGGTGACAGCCCACTTTAATGTTAGTTGGGCCAGACCAGTTAAACCCACCTTTCTGTCACTGTACAGAAGTTTAACTGGACATTTAATCCCAGAAATATCTTAATATAAGAAAATGAAGTGCAATTAGAGCAGTATGTTGTTTTTCTACATGATAGAGAAATGCTGTTGTGGTAAATGAAAGAAATGTGTCAGCGTGACTCTTCGTCTTAAATTGTAAGAAATAAATTTGTAAAATTACAAAAAACTTCTGGTAGCTTGTTGTTCAGTGTCCTGTAGTTGTTACAAACTGA
>VVHJ01009001.1:15000-28963 GCA_015107715.1 Tylochromis polylepis | reverse complement strand
AGAGAGAGATAGAGAGATATATATATATATATATATATATCTCTCTCTCTCTCTCTCTCTATATATATATATATATTATATATATATATATATATATATATATATTCGTTCTGTAACACTGCATAAGCTTTGTGAAACAATCCTGAGACAAACACCTACTGTAATCAAAGGGCCCAATATGGACGCCACATTGGTCGTGTCATGCATAAACAGCAAAATCACCACAGCAATGTCGCCATTTATACTCATGCTCAGGCTCGCTGCAGTATTCTCCTGAACGACAGCCTCAGACAAATCCTCCTATCAGTGTTGGTACAGAAGTAAAAGTCCAAAAATGAAACAAAACAATCGATGAGTACTGCACTGATACAATGAGGGAAATAATTATTTGATCCCTGCTGAATTTGTAAGTTTACTCACAAAGAAATGAACAGTTTCTAATTTTTATGGTAGTTTCATTTTAATGGAGACAGAATATTAACCAAAAATCCAGAAACAAAACACATTACATGAAAGTTCTAAATTGATTTGCACGTCATTGAGTGAAATAACTATTTTATCCCCTTTTAACCATCCAGATTGTGGCTCCCATAGATTGGCTGTTTACCCATGTGGCACATATTACAGTCAATCAATTACAGATACTCCAGATCTCAACTCTTTATGTGTTTAAAGTGCACCTGTCCACCGAATCAATTTCTTCTATTTCAACCTCTCCAACCACCAACATGGACAAGACCAAAGAGCTGTCAAAGGACATCAGGACATCAAGAAACATGAGCAAGAAGCTGGGTGAGAAGATGACACTGTTGGTGTGATTACTGGGTCATGGATGGGTCTTCCATCATGACAATGACCTAAAATATATTGCCAAGGAAACAAAGGAGTGGCTAAAGAAGCAGCACATTAAGGTCATGGAGTGGTCTAGCCAGCCTCCAGACATCTGTGGAGTGAGCTGAAGGTTTGAGCTGCCAAGCAAACTTGGCAACAAGGGTTCCTCCACCAAGTAACAATTCATGTTTTGCTTGTGGATTGAACACTTGTTTCACTCAACGATGTGCAAATCAGTTTATAACTTTTGTTTTTTTGGCATGTTTGCTTGATATTCTGTCTCTCTCTATTAAAATGAAACTACCATAAAAATGAGAGACCATCCATTTCTTTGTAAGTGAGCAAACTTACAAATTCACAAGTCACTTGTTCACTGTCCAAATGACTTACAGCGCACTCTACTGTATCTAGGAAGCTGCTCAATTATTCTAAATAATTCTTATCACCAGTATCCCCTGTCACAGTCCACGCAGGCTTAAATAATGTAATAATAACAAGAGCGACCACACTGAAGGGGATAGACTTCATTTCTTGTGCGGTTGTCAAAAATGTTTCAAGGTCGAGACCCTGACGACCTGTGAGAGCAAAGCCACACCAAGCTACCTTTGATCTTCCAGAGCGGGGAAGGATGCCGAGGAGGCTATTTGGAGAAGTTTGCCATTCTTTCCTTAAAACATGCAAATCCCTAAATACATGGCTGCTTTCTTTCTTCTTTCTGTTGTCAACACCGACGCTGGCAGTTTTTGACGAGCAGAAGTCCTTTCTCAGTTTGATCTGTACCAATTGGACACACTGAGCTTGAGTTCTCCATCTCTAATCTTCTGTTTGTACAATCACCTGGTCACATTATATCGATATATCAGCACTTCACTCTCTTTTCTCTTTAAAGATGCAGGCAAAAATTTTTTTTAAAAAAAGTCTCCTGGTTCTTATTGCTTTGGTTCCACTGGCACATTGGTCAATTTCTGTCTTTTCCATGCAAAGTACAGCAGGATTGCATGAAGGCTGGGGAATAAGCCTGCAGAAATGTCTGGCACTTTATCTCATAAGCTGAGGTTTCATTTGGATGAGGCAGCAGCGCTGCACAATAAGGCGCTCAATCTCCCGAGGCCCAAAAGGGACAGCAACAACCAACACCGCGTCAGGCCCCCGTCAGCCTGTCAGGTCGATGCCAACTTGGAAATGGGAGGTGAAGAAAAAAAGATTTGCATCGCATGCCCGCCAAGACCCAGCTGCAGCAACGTGGGGTGTCGAAAAGGCAGAAAAAGTGACTCACTCAAGTTTTCAACAGGTCCCAGTCCACTGTTCTGGACCGCTGAGCAATTAAAACACAAATTGCAAAGAGTTTCTTATTGTGTTGTTTCAAGCAGTTAAAGCGCTGTAAACTGTAAAGAGTTTCTACATGTTTTCATTAACCACAATCCTCCCTGAAATAATTTAGTGGTGTTTTTTTTTTCTTTTTCCTTTTATGGCGGTGATGAAACAACGACCTATTCAAACCTTTTTTGCATTGAGATCACATGAGAGCTGAGAAAATGCCAAACAGGAACGTGGTGGTGCAGTGGCTGGCAATTAAAATTCCACGGCCATGACAAGGGTAGTATTTAGTTTCTATGAAAGACAGTTTTTGCTGAAGGCCCAGAAGAAAAAAAATGAAGAGAAAATATATTTCTGTTTGTAGATGCTAAACTCAAAGATCGTGCTGAAAAAAGGCAAACCGAGAAGGAACTAGAGTAAAGAATAATCTGCCCTAATGTAACAGATTAAAGACAGATTGAACTTTAAATGTGGGAGTGCAAGTTTGGGTGTGTTTGCTTTGCACAACAACTGTGGGAAGGTGGACTCAAAGAAAGTGCAGCATCATGTACAAAGGGTTGGGATATTTTTGCTAACAGTTTATTTTCTGTTTCTCTTTTACAGCAGTATGTCCAGTCTCTGACTCGGGTTTCTTCTAAACTCTAACTTGTTACTGGCTGATCTGATGTTACTCCGAACGCTGCTGTTAACCATAACCATCAGCTGTACTGATAGACGTCAGCATCAGCGTGTGAGGTGCCTGATATATGGCTCTGATGACTGATCTGATAGGTGTTCTTCAGTGAGACAGGTAGAAGTCCAAAGAACAATCTGCACATTTCTTTCTGCACAGACTCTGTATTTGCCTTATAAACTTCTGTTTCTATGTATGCTCGAAATGCATCAATAAATCACTGCACCTATTTTCCGTTTTCCTGCAGCATCTAAAAGAAACAAGGGGTGACTCAAGACTTGTGTCTGACACAGGCGTTGGCTGTTTGCCACCCAGGTCTGGTGTTTCATTCTGACGGATTGTGTGTTGGTGACACACTCTGACGAAGACTTGGAGTTGATATACACTGGTCTGTTTTTTCTGCCAATATGCTGAAAGAGTAATTTTGTCAGAAGACAGAGTGGCCGAGTCATTTTCTATGGTTATTTTTGCAACACATAATATTTACAGAGTTATCCAGGATTTTATCCTTTCCATCACTGAGTGTACAGTTCAACAACAGAAAAACCGTCCAAGAAAGCTCCCCAACTCAAACACAATTATGTCTGTTCTTTTGTCTAATTTACACATAATAAACACCAGTCGACACCATTTTTAACAAACTGTATAACAAAATTAAAATCCCAGACAGTGAATTCATGATTTCAGCTCATCTAAAGCAGTAACGAGACGTTGCACTACCCGATACAAACTAATTTTACTTCCACAGCACTGCCTGTCAGGAACAGACGTGATATTAGTCCCTACCCCTCCCCTCTATACATGACAAATGAAAGTGGAAAGGTGGCAATTAATCAAGTGGGTGACATCTAAGTCTTGATGTTGGTTTGACCAAAGTCTTACAGAGAAAGGAAAATTGTAAAAACAAACCACTGGCGATGACCAGCGACGCCACCCCTGATAACATCTCACATTTCTTCTTTTCTGAGTTTTATGTGTATTTATTTATTTTAAACTTTGAAATTTTGCTTAAGAAATATTTTTTTTCTGGACTAGTTAACTGATAAGTTGAGGGACAGGGTAAGGACAAATATTTAAAAGAAGATCTGTATCTGTCAGAGGGGAAAACTTCTGAAACAAGTGTGATATATTCAGACAGTGAACAAATCTAAACTCAAAGTACGAGTGTCATGAATGAGGAATCAGTTTTTGTGTTTAGGTATAATGTGTTATTTTCTCTGGTCTTTGTTTTGGTGAAATCTGGTTATAAAAATGTTGACATTTTTAATAAATAGGGTAAGTGCAATAAGGTAAACTAATTTGTGTTTTTCCCCCATTTAATTCAATTGTTTTTTGTCAACATTCATTTTATTCTTAAGTGGGCTTTTCTATAACCATCAGACAGAGTAGTGGTATTGTGAAATGCTAGTATTAAGAATAATCACGATCATTAAGAATGCTGATATGTTATTTATCATTTGAATTCATTTTCATTTTATACTTTTGTGCATTTATGGTTCCAGACTCTCTCATCGCCTCCAAACACAGAATTTAATTCACTTTTTAAATTTGCAAATAAAAGACAAAACACAATTAAGTTAATAGATGAGTGATAGCTCTGATCAATAAATATTGTTCTAATAAACTTATTTCAAATTACCGTGGCCACTATAATCATTTAGAAAGAATCTGATATTGTGACAGCGATACATTAGACAAAACCAAAACTCTGATGGGCCTTTACTACAATTTTTGACATAATTTCTTAGTGCAACAATCATAGCATAAGTATGTATGTCTGTATGTGTCGTATCTGGGCCAATCTCATCAAAACTTTGCACGAACATCGTCAAGCACACAGTGATTATTAATATCTATGTTTTTTTAAAACATTTATTACAAATCCCAGTTCTTTTCATTTTCATATTCATGTTCCTCCTACAAATGTCGTGATCGCCATTTGTGTTTGTTTCACGCGTCATATAAACAACTTTAATTTGGTGATGTCATTTAAGTTAGGATTTGGATATTTTACACTCCAACATAACCGACAGGTATTGGGGGGGTTTTTTCTTCCAAAAATGTAAACAAAAACAAACAAACAAACAAAAAACACTACCCAATAATTCAAACACCCTAAAACAAAAAGACAGCAGAAGCTGAGTGTCAGTTATTCTGATCTTGAGTCTTCTTCTGTTTGTTGTTTTTTAATCAAAAAACAGGCTTTAATTTATTTCAATGATTTAGTCTTGCTGGAAAGAAAGAACCCAAAGTAGTTAATAATGGGTCTGGAATTTATTAAAACTACCTGCGTCCAACCTTATTCAAACTAAAGTCACTTATGCCACAAGAGGGGAAAAAAAGAGAGAGAGAGAGAGCCGTTGCGTCATTGTGACTTTTCAAAGAGCAACCGTTAACGAGCCAGGTTTATTTGTCTCGTTTAACCACTTGTCAGCTAGTCTGACTCAACAGCAGCAGGGCTCGGTTAAGACGACTCGGAGAGCAACAGGAACCGTAAACAATTTCATTAACTGCCTCCGGCCTCCGTTAATAGAACAAAAACACATAAACAACATGGAAAAGCACTTTTTGTTTTTAATGTCGCTCCGCCATCACTGTCATCTGAAGGCAGGATATCCAGTCTGTCCGTGACTGGAATAGAAATGATAAACACCACGCGCTCATTGATGGGTAATTGCGCTTCCTCCTGGACAGGCAAATGACGCACGTCATGGCCTTGAATCTTCATTTCCCGCCAGGGTTCAATGCCAGGGTCAAATAATGACTACCTGTTATGACATCAAAAGCATGTATGTTATTAATGCAACGTCACACCACTCTTTAATAATCTTCTCACTCATGATTAAAGCCGTCAAAGGGCACCCAAACCAATCACCATTGGTTTTTTCCTTTTCTTTTTTAAATTGACAACCTCTTATTTGACTTGTTTAGTCAGAAAACCAAGGTTACTGTTGCTGTTGGATAAAAATAATCTTTACTTATGATGCTTAAATCTTTGAAAGTGCATATGTTTTACGTTTCCAGCAGAACCAAGAACAGACTTTGTGGAACGAAAAGAAAATCGAAAGAAAGCGAAAAGAAATAAAGAGAGTTAGGGATTTTCTGAGCACACAAATAATGAACATCTGCTTGGAATAACACCCAATATCACAAAGGAAGATAAAACAAAAGCAGTCATCTCAAGGAGTTCTTATTATTTCGCAAGGAGCAGCCATTATTCAAGCACAAATGAGAAGCTTTACTTATTCACCACCTTTAAAGGCACCAGGATGCCAAAATTAATTATAACCAAGCCTCTAAATCTGCTGCCTTTCACCGAAGACCATCTCAAGAGCGCTCTTTACGTGCCGTTTTGTTATTTTGTGATTTATTTGTAGCCCCGGGTACAAAACAAAACATATCAGGGCTCGGCTCTGACGCATCAGTGCCATTTTATGGAGTGAGATGTTATGGATTTATACAGCAGTGATATTTTTTGCTGCACCGCTCATTGAAGATCACACACATACGTCACACAATCGGCTCAAGAACAAAAACAATCTGGCACAGGAACAAAATATCACCACAGCAACACAAATGTTATCCACCCTGATCACGCGGCGCTCAAACGACGAGGAACTGCTAAAACATCTGGATCGAAGCTGCGTGTAACTTGTTAAGAGCAGATAAAAAGAAACATATTATTTAATACACTGTAAAACTGTGGCGAGATGTTTCAAATCCACTATGGTGAGCGCGAGCGTGCACGGCGCTGAAGAAACGCCTGTCGGCCCTGCTTTAACAGATGCCTGAGATGTCTGGGATTCCATGGGAAAGGCTCCAGTAGCTGAACAGCGAGGGTTCGCAGGGTGCAGCTCCACAACACTGAGTGCCAGAGCACTTAAGTCAGCTCAAAGAAATAGACCTGTGGCGTGTGTGTCGGGGGGTCTGAGGCTAGCTTTATGCTGGTGAAATAGTACTCTGCAACCATGAAGAGAAAAGTTGTAGCTGAGGGAGGAAGAAAAAAAAAGAGGAGCAATTTTTAATGACTGGTGCATTTGTCCAATCTTTTCTGCCCTCCCTCCTCTCTTCCTGCCCGATTACAAATCAAACTTCTGTGATACCAATCAGGTCAAAGGAGCCAGAATTTATACACAATTTATCAGCTAATTGGCTTTTAAGGTCCTCATACATCACTGCACAGCTCAACTACTGTATTGTGAAGTGAGCTGGTGTTTGCCACGGCCAACTCAAATAAACAGCAACCTCAGCTCAGCAGCTTTGCTCACTTATTTTGCTTCAAAGCAACTTTGAGCATTTTATCAATCCTTCCTTGGATGGATGTGCTCTCATTCTTGCAGCCATTTTATTAGCACGTCGTTATGTTTAACTTTTCCATAATGCACCGCTTTGTTGCACTGGTTCTGAAACGCGCTTCTTAAATGTAGTTTTATTTATTTCTAAGTAAAAAGATAACTCCATCTGTGGTGCGATAAAAAAGACAGAAAGAAAGAAAGACAGAAAGACAGAAAGAAAGAAAACCAAATAGCTCACAGATGAGATGCATATTGGCAAAGAAGCACAGCGGAAACATAAATAAAAGAAAGGGAATTCAGACATAAAATTGGGGTTGTGCTGCTTCTTTTGGATGGAAAAACAACTTCTGGTCCAACATTATGTGACGTCACCAAACAGAGGCTTCAACCCTTCAATAAAACCACAGCAGCCTGTATTAAGGAGCTGTGATACATTGTGCACAGTTTAAGTGAGTCAGCTTGTGTTAGCTGGTGGTTTAAAAGTAGAAAAGTTGTTTACGCTCATCAAGGACACGCCGTCTTTCACACGCACGGATCTGGGTTTTCTACCTTTGTTTTAGTTTGAACACCATTTAATTTACTTCTTGCAGCTGCAGCGTGCAGAAACCTACAGATTTAAGCTTTCAGGATTAATATTATATAAAGCATAGGAAATCAGCGTGAACGAGTGCCATGTATGAGACAGAAGAAATGATTCATGGGATGAGTGGAGAAAAAAATATCAGTTTAGCTCTCAAGTTTCATGACAAAGATGGACACCCGTGGAGTCATAGTTTAAAATAAAAATATTAGTGATGAGTCATTTAAGACACTTTGATGAAGCTTTTTTTAAAAGATTTTCTCATACCAAAGGTGAATCACATTTCCCAAATGATAAAACTTTGTAAGAAAATCCTCCATTTCCCTACAGACAGCTTTACGAGCAGCTAAGTTTGTCCTTTTTTTCCTGTTGGGCTAAACCCTCAACAGGTCAGCCTTCGGTATTTTGGTCTCATAAAAAGTGTCTGCCGCTACCGAGGCGACACTCTAGGCCTCGACGTCCATTCATAACCTCGGAGAGGAAGCAGACCAACAAAGACAGGAAACAATTGGGAAGAACACTCCGTGAACTTCTACAACCACCATTGTTTAGAATGGAAAGGGATTATGGCGCCAGCGCTGACTGCTGCGTGATGGACCTGCGACAAGGTCGACACAGAGGACTGGCTGAGGTCAACGGCGAGGTGGGGCCCATTCCCTTACCCCCATAGTGGCTTTGCTTTTCCTTCCGATACGGCCTGCATGAATGACTGATGCGTTCATATCCACGATTACACCACAATGTTACTCCGGTGTTTCCTAGCAGCAAGACTAAACAATGGCCGCCCACTCTGTCTGCACACACACACACTCCCGGAGGTTATGTCCCCGTGTGATTTATAGTCCGTCTGTGACACAGACACACTGACCCTGACAAATCTCCCAGTTCATCTCATGATTGGAGCGCAGATACACACAGCATGAGCCCACGGTTATTTTGGACGCTCCATTTCAAGCGAGGTCCGGCACACGATCGTCACCTGACCTGGCTCAGACCGATTTGCAACAATTCCCCGACTGTCAGAGAATCAGCCCACCACACACAGATGACACACAGGCTGAGTTTGAGGCATCTGCAGAGAGCCCTACTCCACCTCACGGATGCTTATTAAATATGTAGCAGACACAGGCAAAAGTTGCTGTGATGGCAGGGGAGGAGGAGGATGGTACCCACTGAGTGTCTCATCTCTGGCAGAGGATAGATAATTAAACAATGTGTGTAAAAAGCAAGCCACCTGGGGTATCAAAGCACATTTAAAGTGTATTTAAAGTGTATTGGTGAAGGGCTTGCAACAGAGAGCTTTACGGAGCAGATTTGATTACAGCAACAACAAAGCCACAGAAGAATCTGCTCGAATGATTGAGGAGGGATACACTGATGCTTAAAAAAAACAAAAACCCCAAAACACTTTACATACATTCAGCTGACACAGTCATAAATATATTGATCAGTTCCACCCATAAACTCCTAAAACACTATTATTCCAGCATGCTTCAAGCAGTATTTAGTAATCAAAAGATTTCAAGATTTTTAATACCAAAACACAGAGCAATTTAATGCTCACCTTAGTGTATGATGGAAAGCTATATCACATTTCTGTTGAGACTTTACAGTAAGTCCTACAATTTTTATGTAATCAATTAAAAGAACACATTATCCAATGTTGATGTGATAATGGTGGATTATCCAATGAGAATTTAACTGTTTGCCCTTTATGAGCCTCTGCAGGGAGCAGTGGTGACAGTGTTTGTTTCAGGTCTCAAAGTTCTGAAACTGTCAACTGATGAGACAATCGCACTTTCTCGTGCGCCATGCAGCCTGAACGAGGATATTTACACATTTGTAGCCAGTGCGGCTGCGTTTTGTGCGGCGAAAGACACACTTAAAGCTTGCCCAGTTCTGCTTCTCTTTTATGTCACTGTTGAGACAGCTTTTTTCTACTCTTCAGGGTTCATACACCTTTTTCAGGGTCAAATTCAAGCACTTTTAAAGCACTTTCAAGGTCCATTTTCAAGCTTTTCCAGCACATTGCCCCCCCCCAAAAAATGCAAGTTTCACTTCGCATCACCTCAGTAAGGCCATGTGAAAATTAAAACAAATCATCCTAGGTTGACTTAATCGCCTTTGTTCCCCTTTTGTTAAAACATAGAAAAACGCACCACTCAAAATACTGCAAAAGGAAAAGGTTGCCTTATATGCATAAAGTGTATAAAGGCCACATTAATAAGTCTTTTCATCAGATGTTGATGCTTCTTTCCTACGTGACACAAACATAGGAGACAGATGTTTGTTTGTTTTTCTAAAGTTCATTCCCAATAAAACTAACTGTAAGATGTTTAACTACTGTCTGTATTATTGCTGAAGTCCTAAATTATCACCTTTAAAGTGTTTGTGTTAATAACATCATGTACAATAAGACAGGCGTGGAGAACAGCACTGACTGGGAGAGGCTTTGAACAGATGACAGACTCAGTTCAATTCAATCTATAAGACTTTAAGAATGCACAAGCATCTACCTAAAATCTATTTATTTAATCTATCATCTGTGATATTATTACGTACAATTATAATGTATTGTTCATCCCCCTTAAATAAACAGGCAGCCTTAAAGTATGAAATATTCACATACAAAAACACTGGATAGTGCTGTGGGGCTGATAGTGCCCCACAGGCCTCAATGTGAGCTTGAAGCCATTTATAATGTTTAAATTGTTTAATGTAAGTGCTCACGATAAAGAGATTTTGAATGAAAGCCAGGGAACTTAGATAGCACAAAAAAGTGTCTATTCTTTGTGCCCATATGGATCAGTCCCTCATATTACCATTATTTCCCTCTAAGGTGTTGCCAAAGGCACCAAGTTAATACTTGAAAAAGCTGCAGCAACACACAAAAATATAAACAATATTCTATTTACTTGGTGACAACTTCACTTTTAGCCTTTAATCAGAAAGCCTTAAGTTGGCTAGTTATGTATCGGGCTAACGTTTAAAGCTTTCACTTGTGTGAACTAACTCACATTACTGCTACTGCTATGTAATGGTAGCCAAGTTCACAGCATATTCCATAAATCACCATGACTGCTATAATAGCGCTGCTGTATTGCATCACACTCAGTGCATTTCAATAATTTATCCTGCGAGTTTGCTAGCTAGCAAAATAATAATAATAATTTTTAAAATTAGCATGCGTTACATGAAAATTATTTACTAGGATTTATGCAAAACATCCGAAATTCAAGCACTTTTCAAACCTTGAAAGGACAATATTAAAATCCAAGCATTTTCAAGGATTTCAAGCACCCATACGAACCCTGATTTATACACAAAACTAAACGTATATTAAATATTATATTCAGTATTTTTGTTAAAGTTTTTTGGTGATAATAATATAAATTATTTAGATGAAAATCAAGGGAGCCATATACTTACACACACACACCTTTTCTGATTTCAAGGTGACCTGTTATTCTCATTTCCAGCTCCAAGTTTTTAATCCCTAGATTGTAGGTGGTTTTGCATGATTCGCATATCAAAATAATCCCTACTTATCGTATGATGAGCGACGGTACAGTGCCTCGGTTCATTTTCCGTCTGGAAGAAGCTGCTTAGCTTCTCTGCATTTAAGATAGACCACCAATTAAGCCCACTTTCATGTGATTGGCATGATCTTTGAACAGCATGTAGGTCGGGCTTCTGTGCTTAGAGGCAGAGATGGGATGATGTGTGTCTGAGATGACACTAACTCACATAATATAAAGCAAAGAATAGAAAACTGCCTGAAAATGAAAGCTTAAAGCAGTCTGAAGTCTGAGGCTGTAACACTGGTGTTTCCAAACAAAGCACCTCATCTGCTCCACTGGAGATGGATCTGCTTTCAGGTGACCTGCCAGGTGTGAATGTACCGCATGCAACTCCATGAATGTGAAGCTGCATGTGGTTCAAACAGAGATTATGTGCTTGGCAAATCCTCTGTGGATTAATAAAGGTAAAATACACGTAACGCCGTGCACCCGGGAGCAGTGGTACTGCCACCTTTCCTGTCATCACTGACAGACTGCTTGGACTTGCTTGCCAGACGTGCTCTCTGTCTCTCTGCAGCCAGCTGGGGAGTCAAGGCCAAGCACCCTGCGGTGCTGACAGCCTGTCCCCTGATGTTTCACCACTGGCCAGTCGTTCCGTAACAGAAGGCTACATGTCCTGAAAGACCAAGCTGCATTTTCAGCCTCTGCCCAAGCAGAAAGACTTCAGCTGTCTGGAGTGTTTTTGCTTACAGGCACACCCATGATGGCCCTGTCACAGTGGGTGGAGGTGTCAGAGGGACGCAGTGGAGGTCACTGGCAGGTCAGCACAAGCACAACACCTGTTTGGGGGCAGCTACAGAGTTTCAAGCGCAGCTGGTTATAAATTGCAGAGCTGGAGAAAGGGGAAAACACAGTTCACTCACAAGTGTCTGCATTTACATAAAGATCAGACGCTGCAGTGCAGACACAAGCATCTGGTTGGTACACAGCGAGTGAGTGAGCAACACAGAAATGTAGGATACTGAGTCAAATTCAGAAACGCAGACGTGCCAGGCTCCCTGCTGTGCCGTACCACTTTGACCTAGCTGTCTGCGATGTCTGACAAACACACAAAGAAAAAGAGGTCTGTGTGTCTGTGTGTGTGTGCACACATACAGAGCAACGTCTGAGCTCAGCAAGAGGACCTTCAATTCCTGCACCGTCATGGTGTGCTACAAACAAACACACTAGCAGCAACACGACCGACTATTTTTAATTCCACATTGAATTTGTTGAATATTTTGTTTTTTTTTCATGTTACTGTAGGATCAAGGATCTCTCCAGTTGATTGCCTCTAACTAAAAAGAAGAAGAAGAAAAAAAAAAAGAGTAGCCTGAAGCAAACTCTCATTTTGTGCCCAAAAAACCATCATAGCAAAATTCCTGGGATATCTGCTCCCTAACAACAGTCAGCCTAGAGTTATTACAAATGCATTTGTAAATGAAGGCATCACAGTATTTTTAGCAACACGCAAATAAATTTAGACAAATTTAGATGTGTTTTTAGGGGAAATTATGCACCATGTAGCAAAACCATTGAGTAGGTGAATGTGCACGGTTGGGGTCTGTGTGTTTATGTTTGCAGCCTCATTGATCAGCTCTTCTGTGGGCCATTAAGAGCTCATCAGCCTGACGGCATGTGCACTTACGAGGAGGAGTTGACGGTCGTGTAGCCAGAGGGACACTCGGGGATGCAGGCGCCGTTGTGGATGACGTACTCGTGGCAGTCCGTGCTCTTGCTGTGCTCCTTCTCCCGCTTGCATCTGTTGTGCAGATTCTGACAGAATTCGAACGAGACACAGCGCCAGCCCTTGTAGGTGAAGTGGTTTTCTGGGCAGCGCTGCACGCAGTTACCTTCATGCTGGAGGCCGCGGCAGGCCACGCAGTGACTGGCTGAGTTAGGCTCCAGGCAGCCGCCCAGGCACTGGCTATGGCAGCACCGGTCATCTTTGGTGCAGGCCCGATGTTTGCACTGAACAGGACACACTGAAGATTGGAGAAGGAGAAGACGAGGTTAGAAAAAATGTGCTGCAGGTGAAATGAAGGTGGCACAACTTAAAAGAAAGGACAAGAAGAGGAGCTTATCAAAAATCAAACACCTACATGTTTTGATTAGTCCCCACTGACACTGAACCTTTACCTCTCTGAGAAACCTCATATGGTCAGATCTCTCTGTCAGAAGGAGTGAAATCCCTCCCTGTTCCACAAGCCAGCAGCCCCGAGGACCATCTGCCATTGGCCAAGGAGCATACTAAATACAAACAGCAGGGATCCGACACAAAGTCGACCAAAGAAAAATACTTCTCCAGAAGGCTTGGTGAAAGTGAGACAGAGGGAAGAAACTGGCATTTAAAGTATTTACTTACAATCCCTTTTATTGTCATTCAGGCTTTGCAGTATCCAAGCTCATGAAGTTAAGTAAGAAAACAATGACTAAGCAACTGAAGAGCTTGGGAGACATGATATGATAATCTCCATAAGACCACAAGTAACCAGGGATACTTGTACCCTGGGTGGTACTTATCCATTTTCCAAGCAGTACATGGAAACATTAACTTAATCAGTAAAGGAAATCAATAATCAATAAGGAAAAATTTCATGTTTTTTGTGAACTTTTATGTTTGCCCTCTGATTAAATCTAATCTTTCACTGTTCTGCTTATGCCTGTCAGTTAAAAGGACTGTTTTTTAAAGGTGCTATATAAAACA
>VVHJ01009001.1:0-10000 GCA_015107715.1 Tylochromis polylepis | reverse complement strand
TTCTGGGAATCTGTGGCCTAAACTTGCAATGAATTCTTCAGACTAGTGATCAAACCTCAAATCATTTTTTTAACAAAAATGATAGAAAACACATGAAACTTCAAACACTACACGTATAAAGGCTAATTTACAGCATGGAGCCCTGCTCTCATCATCGATGGAACTCCATCTGTGAAGCTGGCTGGAGAAATAAGTGCTTAAAGTTAACATTTATAAAATATGTTTAATGCCATCTTCTGTCAGTACAGAGTGTTACATCACCGGGTTGGTTGGTTTCGGTCATTAGACTTACTGGTTAGGTAACAGACCCAGTAGCTCAGGGGAAGTAAAACTAAGGGCATCACGTTTGTGCCGACCCTGACTGCAACAATGAGTTTTATATGAAGACCAAGGCTCTGCTGTCCACTTTCACTCTCTCTTTACCAGTAAGTGGTTTTTGTTGTTTAGCTAGCTGCACTGACACAGGGAAATCCCCCTGTTACTGCAACATTCAGGTTTGGAAAGCACTTTCTACATGAGGAAAGGGTGGACAAGGGCCTGTTTGAGTCAGGTGGTTCACCGGAGCGACAAGATGGAGTCAGAAAGTCCCAGTTTTCCTTGTCTGCGATGTCGTAAACAGTTTACTGATCGGGAATCCCATCAGCACGTCTGATTGTGCAACGGGGGGAAACAAAAAACCCCCAAGAGACTCCAAGGAAGAGATGCCACACTTTTCACCTCGCTGACTGGGAAAAGCAAAGCCCAAATGTAAGTGGAGGAGAGTGTAATCTGGAGATTTTATCGATTATTCCATTGAATAATTGGATAAGAAATACTTATGTGCAATAATACATATTCAGATGAGAACAAGCACGGGTCTTTCAGAAAGGAAACCAGTGTTTAAAAGTTTAAGTGCACACAACATCTGTCAGAAAAACAAAGACAACTTTGATTGTACTTATAGGCCAGAGTGAAATTCACTTTTTTAAAAAGTCAAAGTCAACTAAAATAAGATATATATATGCAATCCACACTAAGGCATAAAAAATGTACCTTAAGTCTGTGTTCTTGGAAGGCTTTCTGATGTTAATGGGGGGCAAGTTTGTGTGCTGCTGAAAACAGATGTTATGATGGTGTAGGTTAATTAACATTAATAATAATTCTACCTGACAACCCTCAGGTCACAGTTTTACTGGCCTGTGTACATTTTTATTGGCTTGTGATTTAAAAAAAAGAAGCTTTTTTGAAAAAAATATTAAAGCAATTTAATTAATATTTTATATCATCTCTTTCAATCTGAAAAATGTTACGAAAACCTTGAAATTAATATGGCCTAGTACATCCCACGCCCCCCTGTTTGCTGCAGGTATTTGCTTCCATGTAAAACAGGACGGCTGCCGTCAGCAAGCGGTACAACGTAAACGTGTCAGACCAAGTTAACAGGTCACCTGCAGCTTACTGCAGATTGTTCTGTATGTAAAACAAACGGCGGCGGATGGAGCAGCTACCAAGGTCACAGTTTGTTGATCAGGTGCTTTGATGAAGGACTTTTTCCCAGTAAAGGTTTTAATAGTGGTTACAGGAACAGCGCTGCTACTTCGAACACTAGAAACACGTTTTCTTTCACTCTGCCTGAGCTCACCAGAGACAGACAGTGAAAGTGAACAAGTACAGTCCTTCCTTGTAACACAAAGCCCCCTGTAGCAGCCAGGGGTAGTACCACAGTGACCCCCTTTAATGGATTTTAAGTCTCATTATATTCCACAGAGTTACTGGGTCTGTTATTAATTAGGGAACATAAACTCATATAAGTCTATTAGCAGCAACCAACCAACCGTTACTTAGACGTAACGCTCTGTACTGCCAGAAGATGGCGCTAAACACGTTTAAAAAACTTTAAGCACTCTTAAATCCAGCTTCACAGACAGAGGTCCATCTATTATGAGAGCAGGGCTCCATGATGTCAACGAGCCTTTATACATGTAGTGTTTCCCGTCCACTTTGATCCAGGTCTACAAAACTGAGCCCAAATATCTACCTTAATGTCTTCTTTACTTTCTGAATGGAAAAAAATGATGCAGCTCTGCAGGTTTCCTGCGTGTTGTCACAAGGCAAAACATGGCTATAAACCAAACCCTGTAAGGTCACTAGTCTAATAACACAAAAACGTGTGTGTGTGTCAATCGTATTGAAAATGAAAAATGACTAAAAGAAACCCAACCCAGTAGCATAGATGGCTCCCTTTCAGATGAAGTTCATTTGGATTGTTCTGTCCAGTAACCGTAACACTTTGTGAGTGAGTGTGATAACAGTCCTGAGATTGTCTGAGATCTGGTCCAGTTAAGGAGAAAGTCTGAAAAACACCAATATTTTAGTTTTTTTACAAAAAGCTACAAAATACTTGTGCACTCCTCTACCAGCTGTAATTCTCACAAATAAAGAAAAGTGAAGTAAACACCGAAAATGTCCACTCCTGACACACAACCTGCAGCAGAGTCCTGCTGGGCACATCAGCAGTAATGCCTTTGTCCTGTGCATGACACACATCTGCGTGGATGAGGCTAAAGTCAGCCTCCAACATACACACGTGTGTGCTGCCTGCTGTGTGTCACACCCATCAGCACACACATCACAGCAAAGCTCACAGGCTGTGACGAGGCAGGCCCACTCACATCATTTCCTCTCACGTTTCCACTCCTTCCTTGTCTTCTGGGGTCGTGGACGTGTTTTCGTGTGACAAAGAACCAACCCCAAACACACAAAGCGTACAGTGCGGAGCAGCTAAGGAGAATGCGCCTGCCCATTGCACTACGTGGATATTTGTGGGTTATTGTCGAGTGCCATACAAAGCAGTACACAAAGAGGTGCTCGACCCACGCTGACACTGTGGAAACAGACCAAACAAATCACCCCACAGCGCTCCTTACCTGTGATAAGCTCCCGCTTGACTTCATCCAGGTGACTAGAAATCACGTCCCCCATGATCAGTGTGATGGGCCAGGCTAACGCTGCTGCAGACCAACACGAAGTCTTTAAGACAAACGGTAAAACGGACCCTGTGCCCCGGCAGTACCAAACACTCGACTCGACGATGTCGAAAAGAAGTTCCAAAACTGTGCAACAACTGTGCTTTTTCCTCTAGAGACACGCCCTCCTCTAGGGACACGCCCTCCACGTTACGTCAGATTCCTGCTGGGAAACAGCAGACCCCAGCGCTGTGGCAGGCGACAAGGAAGAGGTACAGACAGACAGCAGAGGGACAGTGGAGAAGAAGATATCTTTCCAAGAGTAAGATTTGGTCCTACACGTTTAAATAACACTCTAAAAAAGATGAATAAGCATGAGACAGGGAAGTGTGAATGTTGTGTACAACATGTAACATTTACAAGGTGGTAAATATAGGCGGGAAAGGCAAAGACTCAAATCTGAACTGCAGAAAAATAAAGTTCAATTAAGGGTAAAAGAAATATTTCAGCCTTTACTGAACCTCCTCTGTTCAAAGATGGTCGTTCACAGTGGACATAGATGCTTTCACGCCTCGTTCAAACCATCTGTCTTCTCTGTCCAACATGGGAACATTGGCGTCCTCAAAGAGTGACCTTTGTCCTTTAGATGCAGATGGACAGCCGAGTCTTGTCCGGTCGAGGTGGATCCTTTCCCAGACGCCTTAACGCCCACTCACATCCTGGGCCATCTGACCTCAGGAAACCATCACATGATAGGGTGGGACTAGGTTTCACAATGTGTTCACCCGAAACCTTGGCTGATTGAGACCCACACCTGTTTTCACACCTTGGCTAATGTGATTAGGTAGAGGATCCACAGGGGGTCCATGACCCTCTTGGGAGACACTCCCATAGGGCTTTATATCTGGGACTCTCCACCATTTGCTCTTAGAACTGAAGAAGCTTCTCAGGTGAAACGTCTTCAAGAAACTTAAAGAAGTCCAGATGCTTTTCCAAGCTCCGCAGACTACGATGACCTGGATGACTGAGAAGCTTCACAGACGTACGATGTTCTTGTCTTAAAACGCTGGGTTCAGTTTTAAATTTGATATAACAAGACTCAAACCTTTAAGTTCAAGTTTTTCACATCGAAATATAAACGGGTAGAAACTGGCTCATCAATGCCTTTGTTGAATTGAAGATCAGGGTCTGGCTAATGGGCTGGGGTCAACATTCAGCTTTAACATCACTCTTGGCTAGCTTGTGGTTAGCATGCATTACTTTACTTTTTACCATCGCACTTTTGTCCAATGTGCAATAAAAATAAAAGTAATGTCTGTATCTCCACTTCTCAAAAGCTGTATTGTTGTGCTGAACATTACTCCATCTTAATGGCCAGTAGACCCGCGGTAGTACTGCGGGTCAAAAGTATTGGTTTTTTTCACCTGTCAAGACTACTTGGATCATCTATCCATGGAGGAAAAACTAAGTTATGTAGACACTACATTTTCTGGGGATCCATATTCCACCCTGGCAGCTTTATTTAATTCCCTGAGTGGAAATGTCTCTCCCAGAGCTACAGTTCGGTGACATCTACGTGCATCTTGTAGTGAATCGATCAACTTACACTGTTGCCAGGATGAATGCGTTCAAAGTACAGACATGTCGCCGTGTATGCCAGAGTATTGGGGCCACATTAAGAAAAAAAATAGGGAAAAGTTGCAGGTATCATGTAAGAAATCTCAAGAGGAAAAAGGTTAGATTATCCAGTTCAACCCACTTCATTTCCCAGGTATGTAATCCACCACAAGGTTGTGACTTTAAACCAAACTTATTGAATAATAATTACGTTTGTTCCATTAGTTACCTTAAATTGCCTTTTGGATATTTTAATGTATAAAGAGCTGGTATTTCTATTATTAAATTATGTATAGTATAAAAGGAATATTATTTGCAATACAATTTACTTATAATTTTTTAAAGGTGGACTTAAGCAATAGTTTTTGTATACATTGGCTGCTTTTTCACTCATTTCGAGTTCACTGTGTTTTTATAACTCAAAAATACACAAGATAACTTAGTAATCAAATTGTATCTTTAGACACTTCGTTACTAGCAGCCTGTTGCCAAAACACATAATGGAAGCCTCATCAGAAGCTGGCAACAGCCAGTCACACAGCCAATGTTTCCTGAAGAATGAACTCTGAAAGGCTATGTTAAAGGTGCATGTATGTCATTTAATATTTAACTGGGAACAGGTTTAAACACTAAGTTATATGGTGGGTTTTCATGCGAGGTGTGAGACAGAGAAGAGGTGTAAATTGGTTATGTTAAGCATCATGAAAAACACTGAAAGTAATGGACTGACTCGTCATATATCTCACTTTGTAGACTCTTTGCCTACTATAGTAGTAGTAGTAGTATACTTTTATTTCCAGTGTGTCTTAGATTTTGATACAGTTTGCAAGTTTAAAATTATGACTTTTTTTGACGCACACTTTAATATGCTAATTTTAGCATGGCTAATCACTGAACATTGATCCAAATGTTCTAAATATAGGGCAATTTAGCATCTTTGTAATTACGGCCTCTCTGCCCCCAAACACACACACGCACACACTGACAGAAAAGTTCTGCACGAGCCTGTACATAATCCTGACATTGCTGCAGTTGCATAGCTCCTTGAGACTAAACAGACTGTTCTCCACTGTCTCTACACTAACACTGCCCGGAAGTCCACCATCCGTGCTCCAATATCTGCCTTGTTTTAGTGATCCAACAAATCACTGCCTGCCCCCTTATGCATCCAAACAATTAAACCAACAGAAGATTACACTTTAAATTTTATAAAGCAATGACTGCAACTTGTCCCTGTACCACAAAACAGGACAAAATATGCCATTTCATAGGCAATATATTACAGGAATTTTATCACACTCACCTATCTCACCGACCTCTTGTTTAATTTCAAGTGTAACGGCATCATTTGGAAGCAAAATATACTGAGGGTTTCAAAGCGTGGCTCTAAAATATTTCCAGAGTATTTTTCTCATCCACAGACAGTTATGCACACATCACTGCTCTGGGCCTTTGGAGTGGGTCCCTAAAACATTACCTCATCCCTATTTTACTTTCCTCTGCACTCTATTAATCTAGCCAGCAGATACTTATCCCAGCCACTAATTTACCTGCAGATAAATCTGATGCCATATGGATTGGATTAAATGCTGGCGTAGAGTTAAGTTTACAGTGCTGGTTTATGAGGAAGCCCAGCAGGTCGAAGCCTGGGTTCAGATTAACAGTAACTCACATGCCTGTCTTTCTGTCCCTTCATACTAGAGATTATATCAGGATTAAGATTACAGTCAATCAATTTTGCTCTCAGTGCAACGAACCTGTAAATTATAA
The DNA here is from genome assembly GCA_015107715.1 of Tylochromis polylepis. Classification (NCBI taxonomy): domain Eukaryota; kingdom Metazoa; phylum Chordata; class Actinopteri; order Cichliformes; family Cichlidae; genus Tylochromis; species Tylochromis polylepis. The sequence continues at coordinate 3,668 of VVHJ01009001.1, read as the reverse complement.
TCACAGGCTCAGATTTTACGAGGTTGACTCACACATACAATGAAAATGTGACCTAGATTTTCAGCACCTAGTAAAAAGCAGAAACGGACATATGAAGAGTTTGGGAATACATTGTTTAGTTTTTCAGCTCATTAGAAAAATGTATGTAATGTATTCATATATGTGAGCGCAGCATGCATGAGTTGTAAGAATTGTTGCACTTCAGACTCACATAGAAGAACACTTCAGTTGTAAATGCCCACATAATTATGTGTTTTTTAGATAACAGTTACATCAGGATATAGCTGTTATATTTTTGACATTTCATATTCAATTCAATTTTATTTGTTTAGCGCCAAAGCACAACAACAGTCGCCTCAAGGTGCTTTATATTGTAAGGTAGACCCTACAATAATACGTACAGAGGAAAAACCCAACAATCATATGACCCCCTATGAGCAAGCACTTTGGCGACAGTGGGAAGGAAAAACTCCCTTTTAACAGGAAGAAACCTCCGGCAGAACCAGGCTCAGGGAGGGGCGTCCACCTGCTGTGACCGGTTGGGGTGAGAGAAGGAAGACAGGATAAAAGACATGCTGTCGTCTGATAATAAAAAGAGAGAACTGTGTGTTCAGATTTTACACATTATGTTTCGGGTCAAAGACCATGCAACTCAACACACTTGATGTTTTTTTAGTTTTTTTTTTTATACAAGTTCATTTTGCATTTTATTCAATTACCTCACAGTAGTACGAGCCTTCCCTAAGAGTGCCACAGCCACTTTCATAGTTAACTACAGTGATTAATGCAATTTGTTGGGTTATCAGTCTAACTTTGAGGGCAAAGGATTGATCCCAGTTTAAATGTTTTCTTTTCTTTTGGAGGAAATTATTTGATTTGTGACAGATTTCTGGTCCCTCATTTGCGATGCTTTAGAGAAATGCCGGAGAAGATGTGAGAGTCCTCTGAGCCAGTTTGTTTGTATTATTAATTATTTATGAGCTAATGCTTTTAATTAATATCATACTGACTTTGTGGAAATTATTTTCCTACAGTCACTTTCTTCTCCTCCTCTTTCCCGCTGTCATTTTCATTGTCTTTTGCTTCTGTTTGCTTAAATTTAACAGATTCCCGGTTGTCCGGTGTATGGCAAGCCAAGGCATTTCCTTCTAAAGAATCGCTACGACTGTAACAAATACAGTAAATATTAGCTAATGTATCCAGTTAGCCTGTAACCAGTAACTGTAAGCTCATTTTATGTAAGCTCATACAATATGCTGAACGGCTTATTACCAAAACCAGGGAAATGTTATAACTTAACACCCTTTTCACCTTCAGTTAATTAGCTCATATCAGGTTGTCAATCACAAATTCATCATGCCTGGTATGGGGTATGTATGGCTCATATTGGCAAGCATGTGTCTTTACAGGCCGCATTGTTAGACTATCCTTCCACTGGGACCAGTTTTATACTAAGGACGGAGTTCATTCAGATTAAGGAACTTTCAAATATTTTGCCTACAGCTCAGATTTCTGACCTTCATGTGGCTGCAGACACAAGAAAGGCTTAGAAGTCAACAACTCAGACAGGCATCAAAGAAGGGCTTTGAGGCCACCAGTAGAATCCACTCATCTCACCATGTGAACACATCAGAACACCAGCCCCCTGTTCCAACAGAATAGGAACTCTGCTCTAGCTTAAATAAAAATCCCTCTCTCAGTGTAACAGTACGTCTATGCTATCGAAGCTTTGTTTTATCTGCCCTAATTTGGGTTTTAATATGGCAAAGTGATAACACTGGCCTGTTTTTAACTTAAAGCATGTTTGAGCTTTTTTGGTAAGCTGTTTGTTCTATTAGGGATTTATTTAAACTCTTAATTACTATCTTGTTCTTTGAAAATGATCTTAAAAAACATTTTAAGTATTAGCTTTCACTTTCAGCAATCATTTACTACACCATCTTAAGTCAATATTCCCGTTCAGCTTATATCCATCCAATTATGTACACCACTATTCTCCCCGTCAAATCCCCCATTGCAGACATCCTGTACTGATCCATTCAAATGGAAAATACATGTAAGCATCTTTACTTCGTGCACTTTTAAGCTAGTTGATCCTGGTGGCAACGTAATAAGATGTCTTCTTCACAGCAGTAAAGTCTTGCAGAAATAGACTTCTGGCAGATTTTTTAGTGATTTAAATACTGTGGTGACTGCCAAATACAGAATGCAAGGGCCCTTGTATGTTTGCATATTTTTGTTTCGCCCCTTTTGAAAGGTAATCTAAAAATGTGTATCAGATTAAAAATTGACAGGTGTAGAGAACCTCACATTGACAGGCTTTACAAATGCAGTCAAAGATGACCCACTGCATTCCTAGAGTGAGAGACTAGACTAGTATGAACCACTGCTGGATCTACTACTACTGTACAGTACTTGTATGGCATGCTTACTTGTTTGAGGGTTTTTCTTATTCTGTATTTTATTATTTTTTACACTGAGCAATGCTGACAACAAAGAACAGCTACTATGAAGTGACAGAAACATTTGTACTTTAGCTCAAAAATAAGCACTGTTTGCTTGGGTGCCACATTTACATATAACTGCCTGAATTTACTGTAGTGATCAAAAGTATTGCAAGATTCACTCAATTAAGGGCCAAGAACTCTAAATTTCTTCAAGTGAAGTAAGAAAAAGTGAAAGACACTCGAAAGTGATGAAACCCGCTTTCATGAGAAGCCCCTCGGGAACAAGAGACCAAGATCAACAACGTGCTGCAGCGGTTTAAGTTCAGTGACAATGACGTGGCAACGACCCAAAACACAACTCCAGGCTGTGTAAAGGCAATTTGAAAAAGGGTGATGGCCGGCCTTCACAGTAACCCAAGCTAAACACAGCTAACATGAGTAAGGACAAGTTGGACAGCAGAGTAAATCAGTACATAAGGCTGGTATATGTGGGAACTCGTTTTGTTAACATATAGTATTATTTCATAGTTCTGTCTCATTATAAAAAATAGATTTTTTTAAATTTTCATTTATTTTAAATGACCAAAAGGGGGAAAAAATGAACTCATTGGAAATGTGGTATCCAAACTGTAATTAAGTGAAAATATCTGTAGTGATAGCTGTTACGTGCCCAGGTATGTTGCTCTGTGTTCTGCTGCTTTTGTCTTCTAGGTGTCAAGTCTCCACCTATTGGCCAGTTTTAAGTGGCAGATGTTCGTTGGCTGAGCTGGGCACAGTGGACCAATCGCTTGCCAGGGAACATTACAAAGGAGGAGCTCCCTGGCAAGCTGGGAGCTTCTGACTCACGTTCACAAATGTAACACAAATGGGGGCTCGTCCGGGATATTATTGTGCCGTGGACAACCTAAATTGATGAAATGGTGGTGTGAGTTTATGGTGGCTTTGTTTGTGGTTAATTTGTGAAAATGAGTTTTGACCTGCTTGATTTTGTTAAGCAACCTAGTGTTGAAAAATTTGATTTGTGTCGCAAAGATGACCTATTAAGTATTGCTGCTCATTACCAACTTTCAGTACCTAAATATGGAGTGAAAAGGGAGATCAAACGGGTGTTGTTGGAAGGGTTAACTGAGTTGGGGCTTTTAGTTAGCCCTGTTATGACAGAGGTCCCCTTTCAAGACTCTACAGCTCCCCTTGGAGCTTCTGCTTACCATGTTTCTCCAG
>VVHJ01008992.1:2906-15669 GCA_015107715.1 Tylochromis polylepis | reverse complement strand
GTGCTCCTCCTGTTCCTCCTTGCACAAAGGCGGAGGTAGCGGTCCTGCTGCTGGGTTGTTGCCCTCCTACAGCCTTCTCCACGTCTCCTGATGTACTGGCCTGTCTCCTGGTAGCGCCTCCATGCTCTGGACACTATGCTGACAGACACAGCAAACCTTCTTGCCACAGCTCACATTGATGTGCCATCCTGGATGAGCTGCACTACCTGAGCCACTTGTGTGTTGTAGACTCCCTCTCATGCTACCACTAGCGTGAACTCACTGCCAGCATTCAAAAGTGACCAAAACATCAGCCAGAAAGCATAGATACTGAGAAGCGGTCTGTGGTCACCACCTGCAGAACCACTCCTTTATTGGGGATGTCTTGCTAATTGCCTATAATTTCCACCTGTTGTCTATTCCATTTACACAACAGCATGTGAAATTGAATGTCAATCAGTGTTGCTTCCTAAGTGGACAGTTTGATTTCACAGAAGTGTGATTGACTTGGAATTGCATTGTGTTAAGTGTTCCCTTTATTTTTTGAGCAGTGTATTATGAAGTAAAGAAGAATTCTTCTTTTATATTCTGAGGTATCTCAAGAAGAGAACCTGAACTTGTGTGCCATCATGTGCTTTCTCACAGTTTACTTATTTATTTGGCCATATAAAAACACAACCTTTGCTCATATGCAGTTCCATATTTAGCTCCCTGTGACTTTATCCGCTTCATCACAATACAACTGAAGCTGAACATTTTTTGGCTTTGACTCAGTGGAAGAAATCCAGCACATATGACAGAAGCACAACCAGGCAGTGTTATGAAAATAGCAGAACCTTTGAAAGCAGAGCTGCACAAGGAGATGACCTCGAATGGATGTTTCAACAAAAATAAATTCAGTAAGGTTTTTGCCTCTGTTGCACTGAGTTTCTTTAAAGCCTGGGGTAGAAGGAATCAGGTTTAATTTCAACAGGTTAACAGATTAACTGACTAACAAGCAGTGAGTGGAACTGTCTGGCTCCGGTTCATCTACAAATCTGATGAGGCGCAAAGCTCCCAAGAGGTCTGCTCTTTAGAATACGTACAGCTAAGTGCTCAGAACAGCAAGAAGTGGAAGGGAACAGACTCAGCAACCTGTCAAAGGCTGAAAATCTGTCCAGTCTTTGTAGTGTGTCATTGTAATTTTGGCATGTTAACATTCCCTAAGTATTCAGGGTTCAAAATAAGGGTAGATTAAGGTTAAGGCGAGGGAATACACAATGATAAAGAACCTAAACTTCATTTTTCTCCTCCCTCTCCTTGGAACTGAACAACCTTAGTTTTACAAGTCCCAGATCATGAAATAAAGCAGTAGACAAATGAAAACATTGACCTGATGATGCCACTATATTGAAAATGACACCAAAGTTATTAACAAAAGAGGATCATTGTGCATTCTGTAATGGAAAATTTCTTTTCTCATTTAAAGTGTTTTATATGGGGTTAAAACAATGCCACCTTAAAATGAAACTGAAAAAATTATTGAAACTGTAAATTAATATTCTAACTGAAATAAATGTACTGAAAATCTTTGTATTGAAAGTGAAAAAAATTGATGGTGACAAAAAGATTAACTGAAACTGTAAATATAGACATTAAAACAAAAAACAACCACGTTTTCACACTTAGATCTTTTTTTTTGTGCTTACAGTTTTGTTTTGTTTTTTCCAGTTTCAATTAGCTGTTTTTCACTTTCAATTTGCTGGCACCGTTTTGAGGGGCGTGTCTTCAGACCCACATATGTTTGCATACATTATAGTGCTGATCAATGGACGACCTAATAGCTGTAGCAGCTGCAGTCACGGAGAAACTTGCATATCTCTGTTCGTGAATGACAGAGCGGGGACGCTGAGAGGAGGTCCAGCGTGTACGTTACCGACTGTTTCAAACTGACAGCCTGAGGTGTTCTTCAGTAAACTGGACTACCCGACAAAAGGACCCGAGGCCCAGACATAATATTTCCGGTAAATTAAATCTGTTTGTAAACTAATCTGTAACTAACGTCCTTAGCTAGCTAGCTAAAATGAGCACTCGGCTGTCGGGGAAACTCGTTTTGTAAAGTTCGTTTAGCTAATCTGTGCAGGTGAATGAATTCACCCTGACTAAAGAAATCAGAAGAAACACACCGGGCTGCTCAGTCACTAACTACCCTTACTGTACTTTGTAACAGTCACAAAGGTGTGGTGTCTCTTCAAGACAACTCAAGTTAAGGATTAGTGATGTCACAAGTATGCGCCACTGTGTGAGAGACGTGCTTGCACGTGAACAAATGGACTGAGACGGACCTTATATCTTTTACCTCACCAACCAATAGTAACGTTATGGGTTGTAGGAACACTGCGCTTCATGCATGAGAAAGCAGCAGCCGTTCAACCGGGCCTTGTAAGGTTGATGAAGAGAGTGTGCATTAAAGGACAAGCACTGTGGAATTCCCAGTACCAGTACATTTGGGTTTTTTTTTTTGATTGTCCTGCTAAGTGTTTTTACCGCCTCCTCAGCTACTGAGTACAACCCACGTTACAACTTTTATTATGAGTATTATATTGTAAGAGCAACAGGCTGGACTCTGCTTCAGCTCCTGTGCAGAGTTGATTATTAAATATGTGCAAACAGCAGCATGTTTTCTGTCTCTTGCCACATCTGTAAAGACAGTAACACCAACTTTAAAAAAAAAAGCTTGCACTTCAGTAACCCCTCATTAATCATTAACTACAGATTAAATAGCAAAGCCCAATATTTACATACTGAAACCAACTACTTCTGGTTGGCAGCTTAAGTTAAAATGTATGTTTAATTTTTTCCACTGATTAACTTTTTTTAGCACTGACTCTTTATATATATAATTTATTTATTTATTTATTTATTTTTACTGAGTTTGTTTCAAATATTCAGGTTAAAAAAAAAAGTCTGAATTATTGTTAATTAGGTATTGTTCACAAAGTTACATGTGCAGTACTTCATACAGCTTACATCGTTTGAGAGAAATAATTTGAAGCATTAATATTTGTTGTTCAATACTCAGGCAGCAGCTCAAACACCAGTGATAATACCTCCGTATGTCGGGGACCACGATGCAGTAGCAGACTGAACCAGGGCTGAAACCTGCTCCATCTTCTCATCTTTGCAGACCTCCATTTAAGAAGCACCAACAATTCAAAAGTAAATATTATATTGGAAAATCTGTTAGTATATAAGGCTTTGTCCTTTTTTTTTTTTCTTTTTTTTTTTTTAATAAACAGGTAATGTCAGCTGTCAGCAGAACTGTAGAACTGAAAAAATGTAAGAGAATAACTTCAGATCCTGAAGTGTGTGTGGACGCAGGAGGATCAGCTTTATTTCAGATTTGAGAGATAAACTTTATATTTCATTTTGTGATGACTCTGTTCTCTTTGTGATTACAGGAGCTGCCCTCAGATTCAGACCCCAGCACCACCCAGTGACAGCAGACAAATCGTCCTATATCTTCATTCTTTGTAGTAACTCCAAAATTAACTGATGAAAACAGTACAAAGGTTAAAGTATCACATGATGTGCTGTCAGTGAAAGCTGCAGCTGTTTATAGATAAAGTTAAAGACAAAAAGTCAAAAGGGATTAATCACCCATGTAATTGTGTCACTATATATCAGCATGAACACTACCTCAGTTTGGTGTTTCAGAAAGCTGCTGATCTCAGACCTGCACAGATTCTGTTTTAAACACTGAATGTAGTCAGCTGCATGACGAGCACATGGTGTTTTCTCTGACACAATTAAATAAAACTTGATGAAGGTCAAAGGTCGTCACTTGTAAGTTGAACTAAAAACTTCTGATCTGGAATTCATTCACACTGTTTTTTGCCAATAGTGTGTTATTTACCATAAAGTAATCCAGAGTCATTCATACCAGAGTAACCACAGAGGATAATACTGTATATTTTTAAATATATAACTTTCTACAGGACTTAATATAATATGTTTATGTAAAAGCCTCTGAGGATTATCTGAGTACTTCTAACATTACACAAAGCAAAGGTCTCCATCACAGTGTTCATGACATGCTGGGTTTATCCATCTTCTGGGGCGGACCTACGGTGGAGCTCTGAAGACTTCCCTGTGAGGGAGCTGCTGGTGAAGATCATGAGTCCTGCTTGATCCTTGAGATGAGCTTCAGTCTTCCTGGTGCTTCTGAAATGATGCCTCTCTCAGTGGGTCCACAGGACAGCTATAATGAAATAAAGGGAAGAAGTTTCTCCAAACCTCTGGACCAAGGAAACCCAGCTTGGTCCTGATGGTCTTCCTCACTAGTTTCCCCCCCTCAGGGTGAATGTAGCTGTCGATAATAATGTGGACTCTATTCTTAAATGAAAAGAACAAACTACACAGAGAGGGGAAAAGCTACCCCTCCCCCCCTTTTCTTGGTAAAAAAAAAAAAACCCTGGAAATGACCTGTATGTGAGAAGCAGAAATAACTTTTTTAAATGCAGATTTGTTTTTACCAATCAAAATAATTAAAAGTATAATTTTCCCATACAATTACTAACCTTGCCATCTCCTCCTGCACTGTGTCTTTTGGGGCCTGGGCTTGTCCATCCCAGTGCTCATAAGACTGCTCTGCATGTGGTATGAGGTTGCTGAAGACTTTGAGCTAACCTGTTGATTATATCTTGTGCCACCGTTATAACACTGGCCTCTAACCGCTAAAGAGACATCACTAAACTTAGCAAATATTAGCTGCAGGCTAGCTTGCTACAATGAATAAGCTAATGTTAACGTTTTACCATAAATTCACTAGATGTAGCTAATAAAAACTGAACTTATGTCCAGTGGAATAGCAAAGAAAGATGACAGAAAATGATCACTTACATGCGGTTTAGAGGGTCCACTTGAACTTGAAGCAACCATTGAAGGAGGGGAAGAGAGAAAGATGGCAGCTTGGTCAGCACTAGTGGCCTCTATAATGTATGCAAATGTATGCGGGTCAGAACCCCCGCCCCTCAAGCGCACCCCCAGATGCCAAAACAGTGCCAGTAAATTGAAACTGTAAAAAAGTTGTAAGCCAAAAAAAAAAAGATTTGAGTGTGAAAACTTGGTTGTAAGTTATTTGTTTTAATGTCTATATTTACAGTTTCAATGAATCTTTTTTTTCACTATCAATTTTTTTTCACTTACAATACAAAATTTTTCAGTACACTTATTTCATTTACAATATTATTTGTCAGTTAAAATATTATTGTTCAGTTTCAATATTTTTTTCAGTTTCATTTTAAGGTGGCTTTGTTTTAACCCCATACACGGACATGTTTTCTGGGACCTTTTTTAAAAAAAATAGAAATATGATAAATGCTTTGCCTTCAGGACCACTTTTCTTGTGTGTTTTCTGCTCCATTTGGAGCTGGAAGTTGGAATTTCCAAGTTCTAAGTCATCATTTTCAACTTTTTGCAAGCTGGAAAGTCCAAATGGTCCTATTAACCCAAACTTAGCAATCCAGGATGGCATGACATGTAAACATTTCTAAAATTGTAAAACTTGTATTTGTGACTAGCTAAATACACACAGAGCCTTGACCAGGCTTTATCCATAAACATGCTGCAGCAGTGTTTAGTGTTCCCTTGCTTTTCTGATTTTACTACTGGAACACATTCAACATGGCAATGACATTATTCATGTCTCTAAAAATCTGACTTCTGAGGCAAACATCATTAGAGGAGGCTAATTTCCACTCTTCCACAGCTTTTTTTTAATAGGTCTCACAAAAAGGGCAATGCATAGGAACACAAAAGAACTGTGCTGTTGTCACCACTGCTGTGGTTTACACCATGTGGCTGATTTGAAGCAGATTGTTAGGTTTCACAAGGAGAAGGCAGCCCCATATCTCATTATCAGGTGCAGTTCATGCTATATGGAGTTTGTATGGATGCTTCAAATAAGTATGGGAAGCTGTGTCAGCAAATATCTGCAGTGATTTATTAACTAATAATCAGATTGAAGAGAACAAATAAGTTCTACAATAAAGAAAGCAACAGATGAAGAGTCAGAGTAAAGGGTTTGCTACTGTAAGTCCATCCAATATGTCCCCATGAAGCTACTAGCTGGACTGGAATTAAATGTTGAATGGATTTTGTGCACCCATTTTGCCACAGACACAAACACACACTTCCTTTGAAATTTTGAAAATTTAGACATTTTCCCATACAATTCTGTCAAACCAGCCTGGCAAATCTGGATTGGCTTTCAAAAATATGACCAGAAAGAAAGAAGATCATAGTTTTTAGTTTGTTGTTTTTGGTTGTTGTTTTTTTGGTTTGTTTGTTTCTTTTTTGTTGTTGTTTTATTACTTTTCATTGTATTTTACGTGGGAAGGATGTTTCCTTCTTTTATATCTTTTAACTCCAAATCTGTAATTTGATTGAGTCTCAGTCAGTTTTATAGCCTTCTTACTGAAAAAGACATTAACCATGGGCTACCATTCCCCACTAAAATAAGCACCAAGCCATTTTTCTTTTTTGAATTGGTCTGTATATGGCCCATAAACTAAAATGAGTATGAAAGGTTTAAGTGCTAAAAAGTCACTGATTAATATTATGCTCTGTGGCAATGCCACAACACCTATACAAAAAATAAAGACAAGCACAACTATTGTGAGTCGTGACACTTGTACAGGAGAGGAAAAGACCCAGCTGTTGATGTTGAAAAGCCATCAGAAATTAATTTTCCAGGTAGCTCATTATAACTTAATAGACAGCCACATGGAATACGATAAAACTATACTGGCCGGATACAAGAGGGGTGGTGTGCATCCTGCCCAGAGTGGCAGTTAGTAAATCAACTGCCCATTCCAAAAGTGCCTTTGCACCTTTTACCATTAGTGGAGGTGCCATGACATGGACCTGACTGGGGCCTTTCACCAGAGTGCACACGGACTTCTTTTTGTTTCAGTCCTAGTGGATTATGCAACAAAGTAGTGCCTCTGCATAGTATTCCTGCAAAGAGTGTAGCATGGGCACTGTTTCCGGTCATCTCCTGTGTTGTAGTTCTGAAAGACACTCTAACTGACCATGGCATATTGTTTATGTCTCACATTGTAAAAGAAGTGCACAATTTGCTGGGCATCAAGTCTGTTTGGACTAGACTAATGGGCTAGTGAAGCACCTGATTAAGAATTTGAAGCCCAAAATTCATAAGCTCATTCATAGGGATGGATGCAATTGCAGTCAGTGGCTTGACAGTCTGTTGTTTGCAGTGTGGGAGGTGCCCCAAGCGTCCATAAGATTTTCTCCCACAGGGCGTGTTGGACCTACTTAAAGTAAACTGGGAGGTCTGAGCCTGAGTAAAAATGATATTCAATATGTGCTGGACCAGAGAGCAAACTCTACACGCTGGGGAGGTTATCACAAGATATGTCCACTTCAACAACACCTACAAAAAGGCCAGCAACACAACAATTGAAAATGCTATGCAGTTTGTTAGCTTCGGTAGTAAGCAATGCAGAAACAGCAAACCAAAGTCTCTAATGTTCCCTAGTCTTTCCTAACCCCAAATAAAAGCAAACAAAAGACAAATCTCTAACCTAAGCTACTAACCAATAAACAACAGGAAAAAAGGGTTCAGTAAAACATTCATTTCACTCCTGCTACTGCTGCAGTGCTCAATATATACATTGTCATTTTCACAATTATCTATTTACAAAATTATTTCAAAACATACTGCTGGCTTGCAGAAATGCAAAGCACACACAACTTAGTCCATGTTTCTCACTAATAGTCACACAAATACACACTAACAAAGATGCTGGCTGTTTGTTGGTGTCTCCCTGAAAAGAAATGTTTGATCTATGATCTAGAGAGAGTGTCAGCCATGATGTTCTCTAAGCCTTTCTTATAGCAAATTTCGATGTTGAAATCCTGGAGTTGTAAGGACCAGCACATAAGGTGGTGGTTGCTGTTCTGCATCCGAGTCAAAAATATGAGTAGATTGTGGTTGGAGAGCACAAAGGTGGGAACTGAGCTTGAGCCAAGGTTCACTTCAAAATGTTGCAATACTAGTAGGCCTCTTTTTCAATTAAGCTATAATGAAGTTGATACTTTTTAAAACTTTTTTGAGAAATAACAAATGGAGTAGTTAATGTCATGCTCCCTGCAGGAGCACTACACCAGCGCCCGGAGCACTGGCATCCACCTCAACTTTGAATGGCTGCATGAAGTAAGGAGCAACCAGCACTGCAGAGGAGAGCTTTGGCCACCTCAAAAGAAAACTGACAATCCTCTGTCCACATGAAGGGCACCGTGGGGCTGGAAAGACTGGTTAGTGGGGCTACTACTTCAGAAAAATTCTTACGGAATGCCCAGTAATAACCAACCATGCAGGAAAAGGGGCACAGCTCCCAGTGTGTTTGAGAAGTTGGGAAATCTAATATTACCTGCACTTTAGTGGCAACTGGAAGGACCTGAGCTTGTCCTACTTGTTTACGCAGATAGGTAACAACAGCTTTCCCAAAGTCACATTTGGCCAAGTTCAGTGGCACAAAGAAAACAGAGAAAACCCCAACAATCATACACTGCTCAAAAAAATAAAGGGAACACAAAAATAAGACATCTCAGATCTGAATGAATCTGAATGCCCATGATATGATGGTCCTGGTGTAGGTTTTGCCTAGGTGTAGGTGATAATACTTAATTAGGAAAAAACACAGGTGAGACTGATGGAAATGGTTAATAGTGCCGGTATTTAATTGCAAACAAATTTAATAAGAACTGTCAAATGTTATCACAACTTTTATTCAACTACAGCCATGCAAACAGCATAGGTAACACAGTTATTAATAATACACTGATTAATTGTTAGAAAAAAATGAAAATGTTCACTGATAATGCTTAACAAATTCTCATTTTGTAGTCACTACAATGACAAAATTATTAGTATGCTGTTTAGTCCACGTTAGTGTTGTTAAATTTGTAGCCTGTTCACACTGTCAGAGCCCACTATATTTTATACAGTTAGCTCTATATGTACCAATCAGATACATTTCCTTTCAATTATTTAATGTGATGAAACCTGCAGTGGCCTCATCATATTTCCCAGTTCTCAAACATTTGTTAGCCCCTTCATCCAAGCTTCTGACATTGATTAAATGGAATTTTTTTTTGTAATTTTCCCTGAAATAACCTTTCATCCTAACACTTTTGTCTTCTGACTCAACTCTGAAGAGTCAGCGAGAGGTGTTCAGCACACTCTGCTAGCTGTGAAGGGGAACAACTTGAACTTCTGATTGCAGTTTAGGTTACATTTATGAGGAAATTGGAGCAGACCGCAGACTGCACTCATACATGTGTGTTGTACACAAAGACAGACATTGGGTTGGTGACAAAAAAATCAGGATCGCCTGTTGAGCCAAATGAAGGCAAAAACTTTTATTACCAGACAGAACTATCTAGGGTGATTTCTTGGAGAGATGCTTGTATCATCCCTTAAATCTTCCGGTCCTTTTGCACATTTTGGACTGACAATTCTAACAGCTCTCCATTCTGTGTTGATGAATACCAAGAACGATATTATACGAATAATGCAAATAGAACTCTTGTCAGTATACACCTGCGTAAATGCTGAGAGAATGGACCTTGTTATATCCTCATGTATTTTGGAAAGGCAAAATTTCATTTTGACTAAAAGATCTCAACAACTTTTGTCATCAAAGAATGAACAGAAGCAACCGGTGACCCGCTACCCCGATACAAATATTTTGTTTAGGTCAAAATTTAATGAGTAAATTTCTCCAAAGCAAATGCAATCCCATCACTCTCCTTTTTGTGGATTTTGTGGTATTCAACCGAAATTAAATGCAAAAAGGCTAAAATAATTTCTTTAGAGTCTTTAATATCAGTTTCTATCAAGCAGTATGGTAACCTGGAAACATGTGTGGAGGAAATTTATGAAACAGGTTAGGCAACAGGGTTTTCTTAAGAAATAAGCTGTTGGCAGGCGAGTTATCGAGCGATTTTCTCCAAAGAAAATTCTCTCTCCACAGCTTCCACCGTACCACGGGTTTCTGGACAAAAGGGAGACAAAGGTGAGAAAGTGCACAGAGATAACTTAACAAAACCTTAATTTTTAATAATACAATAAAATGAAGCTATATAGTTTCAAATACACAAGGTAGATGTAACGAAAATCTTGTCATGCAAGCATGGATTTTCTATTGATGAAGTGCTGCAAGAAAATATTTTAATGCAAGTCTTAAGAGCCTCTTTTGTTAGGTATATCACACTGGTACTTCTTTGGCCCCCTTTTTGCTTTCAGAGCTGCTTTTAATTCTTCATAACAACGCTTCAGCAGGATGCTGCAGACATTTATGGTCCATAATGTCATGATAGCATCACACTGTTGCTATAGATTTGCCAGTTGCATGTCCATGATGCAAATCTCCTGTTTCACCACATCCCACAAGTGCTCTATTGAATTGAGTTCGGGTAACTCTGGAGGCTATTTGAGTACAGTGAACTCATTGTTATGTTCAAAAAACCAGTTTGAGATGATTTAAGCTTTGTGACATGCCATGTAATCCTTCTGGAAACAGCCATAAGAAAATGGTCAGAAAGGGATGGACATGGTCAGCAACAATACTTTGATAGGCTGTGGCATTTGAACAAGGGGCCCAAACAGTGCCAAGAAAACCTGTTAATATGAAACAGCATGGACTCATGTTTTCATGTTATTTATGCCAAATTCTAACTCTACCATCGAAATATTGCCGCCAAAATCAAAGCCGGTCACTGGTCTACGCAACAGTTTTCCAGTCTTTTCTCATCTGTTGGCTATTTAGTGAGCCTGTGTGATTTGAAACTTCAGTTTCCTGTTCTTGGCTGACAGGAATGGCACCTGGTGTGGTCTGCTGCTGTAGCCTGCCCGCTTCAAGGTCTGAAGTGTTGTGTATTCAGAGGTACTCCTCTTCATACCTTGGTTGTAACGAGTTATCGCTGATGTCCTCCTGTCAGATCAAAGAAGTCTGGCCATCAACAATGCATTTCTGCCCAGGGAACCACTACTTACTGGATATTTTCTCTTTTTCTGAATATTGTCTGTATAACTTAGAGATGATTGTGTGGAAAAGTTCAAGTAGGTCAGTAGTTTCTGAAATACTCGGGTTAGCCTGTCTGGCACAAACAACCATGCCATATTCAAAGTTCCATAAATACATGATGATGTTTGCTTTGAACTTCAGTGTGTTGTCTTGAACAAGCCTATATGCCTAAATGCAGCTGAACAGGTGAACAGATGTAACTAAAAAGTGGCCAGTGAGTGTATGATCACTGCAACCTCTCTCTTACACACACACACACACACACACACACACACACACACACACACACACACACACACACACACACACACAGGCAGCTGCTGTGAGTGGAGATTAGGCTATCAATGTGAAACTTCAATGACGCTTGTCATCTGATACGGTTTGTTTTTAATAAATGAGGGATGAGCAGCCAAGCTGAATGCAGCAGTTTAACCCCCTGTAGGCACAGCGCAGTGTGACAGTTGGACTCACAACTCTTTATCACACACACAGTGTTGATGCTCACAAATACCACTATCCTCACATTTGTCATTACTCAAAAAAGCTCTGAGCTTTATAACTGAGTGGCTGCCAAAAGGTGAACAGGAGCTTGACATGAATAGCATATCAAAAAGTAGCAATTCTAAGCTTGTGGGCACACCCTGTGCAGAGATGTTTAGTACATTTTATCTTTTTAGTGATTAGCAGTCCTGACCTCACTGGGTTTGAATCTCCTGTTTGGGAGTTTGTCGTAACAAACACATACGTGTGAAACTTTAGGCTTGAGCTTTGGGTAACAAAGTTAAATTAACATATACCAACCACAGCAGGTCCCTTTTCACATTTCCACATCACATATTGACCATGTGTTTTCACTGATTATAGTGGAAGTGTATTTTTGCAGCATTCAGTCTGTCAGCGGTCTACATACTGTACATTACAGTAGTAGCCACAGGGCACACTAAATATTTTGTCCTGAAGTAGAGCAAAGCTAATTTTTTTTCTCAATCTTAAAAAAGTTCAAATTAACCCCGAAGGCGAGGTTCCACCAGATCAGCTCTTGTCACTTGCAGCCCAGTGATGACACTAATGTTATGGAATCACAATGTGTCATTTTGGTTTGTTTTAAAAAATCATTTCTATTTTTTTCTCCAAAGGATTAATGATGTTGTAACACACAGCAGGACTGTTTCCTCTTTACTAAAAAAGAAGGGAAACTGATTGATTTCTCTTTTTTTCAGTCTTTGGCAGCTCCGGTGACAGCAGCAGGATACACATATCACAGAGCTGGTTCAAGCAGGACTGATGACAGATCTCAATATTACTCAGTGCTCTAAAAAAATGTTGAACATCTTTGTAATGTCTTTTGTGTTTATTAAGCCCTAGCAGATTAACTTTTCTTTCCCCTGGTGTTTAACCTGCTTCTTTTATATATTGTGACCATGAAAACAGTTCCCCTTTTCTTTTTGCGCTCTGCACTGTATAATGATTATTGAAGCCTGCGAGCTGCTGGAATTTAATTTCTCTACATAAATCTCCACAATAGGAAAAGGAAATTAAAGTTGCCATTACTGTCGGCAGTATTATCGTATCCTCATTTAACCTGCCATTCAGGAGGAATGAAACATTTATACTGCAGCCCCTCCTTCCTTTTCAGGCCTTGTGTATCGTCTATGATCTGTGTGTGTGTGTGTGTGTGTGTGTGTGTGTGT
>VVHJ01008990.1:19345-43800 GCA_015107715.1 Tylochromis polylepis | reverse complement strand
ACACACACACACACTACTACACTCAGTAAAATGGGTAAGATCTGTTGTGTGGGTCAGAGGAATGTGAGGAGAGCTGAGGTGAAGTGGTGCTGCTGCACCAGAGAGGTTGTCATGGAGAATGAAACCCAGAAAGAGACGTGGTGATCGATAATGCTTCCTTATTCTCACAAGAGGTCACACAGGTTACAGAGGAGTACAAAACTGTAGGGCAGGAGGCATCGCACATTCAGCTGCACCTCTGAGACACGAACATTCATCAACATGCATAAATAAGAAGAGAGAAAAAAGAAAATCTGTTTCCTCATCCAAGCTTTGACCAAGCTACTGAGTGCTACAGCTCGCACCACCTTCACCCCTTCACAGGAGTATTATCAAAAAAACCATGCAAGGATCAATGGAGACCTTTTTTGGACCCGGACTTTCAAGTAACCAGAGCCAACACCTCAACATTATTGAAGCAATTTGGGATCATCTTGAGAGAGTACAGTAAAAAAGGCAGCCAACATCCAGAGAAGAGCTTTAAATGTCCTTCAAGAAGCCTGGAGAACTATTCCAGCAGACTGTATAAAGAAATGCAAAGAAAGCTTCCCTAAGAGAGTTCAGGCTGTGTTGAAGAATAAATATGGTGTGTTCTGGACATCTTTCACAGCTAGTCGATAACTCATACTGACCTTTAAACATCTATGGTATCCTGAGTTCAGCTTGAACTTGCAACGTACACCTGGGAGTTGGGTCAGATTACATTCAATTGCACCCGAGTTTGAATACTGTGTTCACATCTGCATAAGTGAACCGCAACAAAGTGGAAAACAAACCAGAGTTCAACTTAAAAGGACTAAACACTGCAGGTGTTTCTGTTAACTCACTCCCCGTTGAACGCCTGCTAGAGGTAACCCTTATTTCTGACCTGAGCGATTTCTGTCATATTTCAGGCCTGCTTCCAGAACAAAAATGGCCAGATGTGCATCAAAGGTTAGTGAAGGTCATCTCTGCCTATATAGCTTCCCATATACCCTTGGAAAAACCCAGAACGTGTTCTAATGGTCATCAATTTACATCTTTATTGATATATACCGAGGTGTAAAAATCTGTCAGTAAGGGTAAAGGGAAGGTCGTCATATAACGTCTTTTACGGGGAATTTGGGCTGTACCAGCACAAATGAAGCTCTAGTCAGGAACTGCCATGAACAGAAAGAAAATTTTTGAAAAATGGAAGAGGAAAATCGAAGCCAGACAATCCATCAGCTATCATCTAATGAGCTATACTCTGGGGGCAACAGCTGATGTTTTGGAGCTTTCTGTGTGGCCTGGGGATATCTGGTCCAAGACTTCCTAAATATACATTTTTAAAAGACATGAAAAATCTTGAGTTTTTAGACTGCCTTTGGGTCAGTGTGTTTTGTCTTTTGCTCTGCACACATGATGAAAGCAGCCAAAGCCTGCTTAAATTTGACTACTCAATACTTCACACTACTGCTAACTGAATGCTCAGACAACATCACTGATCAGTTGCAAAGTCGATGCTGGACCACCATCATTATGATGATGCAGAAACAACACCACCATGGGAATATCAGATTGTGGACCTCACAAAGGCACTGATATTACCTTGTAGAATACCATCAGTTTAACAGCGAGTAACATTTATTAATTTTCAGATGGGTCGTCTGATTATTGGGGTTTCTCTCTTTTATTGTAGGGTCTTTATCTTACAATAGAAAGTGCTTTTACTATATAAATAAACTTGAATTGAACGGCATTAAATGTGAGGTTAAACTGAAGACGTTGGCCTTTATTTAGCAGATAAATGAACTTCAAAGACAGTAACAGTAACAAAGACAATAACATAAAATGCTACAGTGCATTTGTATATTTCTGAAAAAGGCCACCATGTGTCTAATTATTTGCACCCACGACATTCAAAATGTCCTAAATTTTGACCTGTAAAATATCGGCTACTGCATAGGCCACGCTTAGCACCCACAGCATGCCAATACCTTGCTGTTACTTTTGACTGCGGGAACTGAAATGAACTCAAAATGTTGAGCTTTGATCTTCAGTTACAGCGTTTACTTTTGATAACGTCAATTTCCGTTTTTACGCTTCCTTTCATAATAAGACCCTAACCAAATAATATACGGAAAAAGGGGTTAGCACGACAAATTCTACACACTTCAGATTTAAAAAAACAAAACAACCAATTAAGGTATAGTAATAAGCTACAAATATTTATATACTGTATTACTATTAGTCTTTTATTTGAGGGCTGTTTACAGTATATTTTTCATTTGCTACATATAACTTAAGTCCGTTATACTGTGAACACAAAATTTAAAAAGCCAAAATTTATTTTTCTTTCTCTTTAAAGAACATACAGTACCTTTTTCTCTTTCCCTCTTTGCGTTCATTTCTATAATTCTGTTTTTCTTCTCCTTTTTATCTCCCTGTCATATCTGACATTTTACTTTCACAGTGTCTTCCTCTTTGTCTCTTGCTCCACATCTCCTGTGGTCCAGTTTAAGACTACTAAGATCTGACTCAGCCCACTTTTTCTTGTTTAACGCTCCCAATTAGGCACAGGAAGGGTTGCGTAAGAGAAAAAGGTGGCGATACGGTGTGTGTATGTGTGTGTGTGTGTGTGAGAGAGAGAGAATACTGGACACTGTATGCATTTATAGTCGCCACATGTGGGTGTATTGTAAAAGGCCATTTAGCTGTGGATAAAGCATCAGTTTCCAGTACTGCTAATGGCGTTATTACAGCAGGCTGCAGGGCCCATTATTAATAGTAAATGACAAAGCGTCTCTCCTAAAGGTCTTTATATTGATCCCCCCCCCCATCCTCAGACTAGTCTTAATGATGATGTTCCTCCATGTCTTTCTCTACGGTGCCATAATCAAGGCCAGACACAACCTCTGAGTCACTGTAAAGGAAAACAAGCTCACACTACAAATGAGATTTCAGGACTAAAAGAGGTAGGCTAAAGGAATTGCCATTCCTAATTCCTCATGTAGCCATGCTCAGCTACATCTCACTGTTAGCGGTTAGCTCAAATAGCCCCTCCACGCTGCATTGCATTGAAAATTATGTCCAAAAGCTTGTTTGTCTATTTGTGCCGGCATTTTTTATCTGCATAGGAACAGAATACATAGCGGTCAGCACTTAAAAGGTGAAGCAAACCCACTTGTAGCTCTTTGGTGGACACATTAATACACAATATATGCTCACGGTTCTTGGCTTGGCAACCCTGAGCTAATACAACTCCACAGATACACATCTATCAAATTGTGGTAATTATGGCAATTGGACTCGCATACTATAAAAAACTCTGTTAGAGTTGTACTGCCTTCTTTCTCCCGTCACTCCTCATTGTATTCAAGCAGCGCTCCAAAGACTCCGTCGGAAACAAGCAGCATGCCTCTTAATGGAAAGTAAAGAAACAGACCAATTAAAAGACAAAAACGGGGTAAAATGTGCACAGCTCAAACGCTTCATCCGCTGGTTCGCAGATGTGGGAAAGCTGAGCAACAATAATGGGGAGAAAACAGAGAGAGAATGAGATATGAAGAAACCCCAGAGGCAGTGGAGAGTAATAAGAAACTCATCAGTTTGGGGGCGCAGCAGTCGATTCCCTGAGGGGTTAAAACCAGCATGGGTGTGTTCCCTGTCAATACAAAAAATTAATAATTGCGACTGTGGCTGAGAGAAGGCCACCTTCTGAGCATCATAATGATTCTGCTCTCCAATGCATCACTTGGCTGCTATGGTCTGATAGTCTAATAAACCCTGTCTGTAGTGATTAAGGGGCCCTTCATGCTGCTAAATCCAAACTAAAATGAATTGAATTCAGCTCCACTGTACTGACCTGATTGCGCCTTTCTTTTCTCCATTAGAACTTGCAAGGATGAACTATATGAACAAGAATGTAATAGACACCACGCTCATAAAGTCTGCGAGAAATGGCCATAACTCTCACCCTAACAAGTCAGGTGGAAAATACTTTTAAGCTCAGGCATGTTCCAGTGAATCATCATCAAGGTGATTACAATTTCGTTAGGATCATCTCCAAATTATTGGCAGTAAAAGCCCAGAAGTTTAATAAATTCCACAATATGAGCAGTAAACAGTTAATCATAATACACTTAATATCTGGATCTGACCAGGCTACACTGAACATTTGTCAATACTAATGTCAATACTATATTGACAAGTATTCAATATAGTCACCCATCCAGATCATTGAATTCAGGCGTTCCAATCACTTCCATGTCAACAGGTGAATAAAATCAGTCACCTAGGCATGGAGACTGCTTCTACAACATTTTTGAAAGAATGGGTCACTCTCAGGGGCTCAGTAAATTCCAGCGTGGTACGGTGATAGGATGCCACCTGTGCAACAAGTCCAGTTTTGAAGTTTCCTCACTACTAAATATTCCTCAGTGGAAAGTGGAAACGACTGAGAACGACAGCAACGCAGTCACCTAAAATTACACAGCAGGGCCAGCAGATGCTAGCGGGCTTTGTGTTCAGAGGTCGACAACTTTCTGCAGAGTCAGTTGCTACAAACCTCCAAACTTCATGTGGCCTTCAGATGAGCTCAAGATCAGTGTGTGGAGAGCTTCATGGAATGGGTTTCAGTGACCGAGCAGCTGCATCCAAGCCTTACATCACCAAGCACCAATGCTTTGTGCTTGGTGATGTGAAGCACACCACCACTGACCTCTAGAGAAGTGGAGATGTGTTCTCTGGAGTGACAAGTCATGCTTCTCAGCTTGGCAATCTGATGGTCTGGGTTTGTGGAGAACAATACTTGTCTGACAGCACTGTGCCAAGTGTAAAGTTTGGTGGAGGGGGGATCATGGTGTGGGGTTATATTTTAGGAGATGGGCTCAGCCCCTTAGTTCCAGTGAAAGGAACTCTTAATGCTTAGCACACCAAGACATTTTGGACAATTTCATGCTCCCAACTTCCTGGGTAGGGTTTGAGGATGGCCCTTTCCTGTTCCAACATGACTGCTCACCGGTGCACAAAGCAAAGTCCATAAAGACATGGATGAGTGAGTTTAGTGTGGAAGAACTTGACTCGCCTTCACAGAGTCCTGACCTCAACACGACAGAACACGTTTGGGATGAATTAGAGCGGAGACTGTGAGCCAGGCCTTCTCATCCAAACCTCACAAATGCTCTTCTGGAAGAATTGTCAAAAAATTCCCATAAACACACCCAAACCTTGTGGAAAGCCTTCCCAGAAGAGCTGAAGCTCTCATAGCTGCAACGGTTGAGCTGGCATCGTATTAAACCCTATGGATTAACAATGAGACGTCACTTAAGATTATATGCACGTGAAGGCAGACGAGCAAATACTTTTGCCAGTAAAGTGCATCTTCCCTTTTGATTGATCAAACCTTTACAAACACCATGTACTAATGACAGCATCCTTGTTAGTCTGTCCCATAAGCACAATTTTAAGAGTCAAAATTAGAAAATGATAAAGGAAATAACAAAGTAAAGGACTGAGAGGTTGCAAAGGTTTGAGTTGTTCTCAAAGATCTTCTCAAAGAAGGTTTCATCCCTGTCACAATAGATATTATTAGAAGAAATTTTTTTTAGCAGGGTAGGTTTCTGCTTCAGTGAATTTAATGTGAACCATTTTCAATTTTCCTTGAAAATCCCCTACAAAGAGACAGATGTCTGTCTCTGCTGGAATGTCTCTTCTGGGAAGAGGTTTGCGTCTAGTGGCATTTGTCAGATATCACAAAGAAATAATGAAAATTGGTGAAGACAGGCAACCAAAGAACCCATGAAAAGTTATTGCAGACCCACACCATGTTATTAAAGCTGCAACCAGATGAGCTATAGTGGAGGTGCTACTATAAACATATAAGCGTGACAAAAACCAAAGAACTCAAGAAGAGAGCAAAAACTTTTTCACAGCACTGTATGAGTTTTGGACAGTGTAACGTCATTTGGATCTTGGCCCCTCAGCTCAGAGAAGGATTTAACCTTAGAAACTGGAAGACTAAATAAGTTCAGGTGGGAAACTTGTGTCTCTGCAGCCTTTTTTTTTTTTTTACAATTTAAAAGACACAACTTACAGTTCTAGCTATCTTTGATGCTCTTGTTGCTGAATTAATCAGTGACAGGCTCATCTTTATACAAAGAAAGTTGCACAGTCATCTGAAACAGCAGAGTTGCTTCAGTACAAATATTGAATGCAACATTACTGAACTCAGTGGAGTTCAGTCTGCCACTATTAAACTTTACCATGAAGTGAAGTAGACTTCCTGTGAGAGTGTCAGAGCAGATAGAGAGCTGCTCCTTTGAAAACAGATTAGACAGCTGCTGTCCTCTACTGGTAGGAAGCATTAGCTACAGTTATGAAATGATCCAGAATGTAAATTAAGCACTTTAACACGTCAGCCGAGATTTCTTCCAGTAGAACAGGAAGCTGCCTGCTGCTGCGATGAGCATGATTGAGTCAGCAGTGGAATTTAAATTCACATTTAAGCAGAGCAGCCTTACACAAAGGAATTTTCCCCCCGCTAATTTATCATCTGGAGGTACAACAGTGAAATGAACTCATGATCATGTGCATAAACTGATGCAGAGCAGAAAAATTAGAGGATTTTCAAAACAGCTGAGGTGTGGTTATGAAAAACAGGCTTTAATATGTATACACACATATATGCATGCATGAAACATGTCACAGTACTCTGTGTATGAGTTGGCGCCACTTCAAGCTATTCAACTCGGGAATGAAAGCGCGCCTCTTTAGAAAGTCAGAAAATCACACGCCATTGTTGGTAGCCATCCACCAGTTTCAGTGCAGCAGCCGGAGCAGCTCCTGACGCCAGCTTTTCTAATCCTTCTCATTCAGATCTGAAGCCCACAGTGAAGCTATCAGATTAGCGCTGCTGGCTAATACACACTATGTCAATGAATGAAAACCATGCGCTGCCTTCTGTGCTGCCATGCCTGACTGAATAAGATATGATTCAGTGAAAGTAGGAGGGAAGCTGTTGTTTCACCACAGACCTGACTCCCTGAGAAGGTTTTCTAAATACAGCAGATATCATTTTCAAAGCAGACTTGCTGACTTATAAAGCACACAGAGAGGTATTGTACACGCAAAGCCAGACAAACCGAGTGACTCTAAATACATGCGGCAGCTGTGATGAGCTGTCTGCCTCCACCTCTGGAGGTGAGAGGTGGTGGTGTCTCTCAGCTGTACAGTCGCCTCATTAAACCCTCAGGCCTGCCAGCTGACTGAGACAGTGGGAGAAAAAGAATAAAGTGACAGGGGTTGCATTTGAATGTCAGTAGGAGAGTGTGGTGATTATACATGTGTAAATACAAATGTAAACACTCAAGGACTTCCATTTTATGCCACTTTACATTTCCATCTGTGTACTTTTTAGACCACAAAAATAATTAGCGAGCCAACTACAACTTCATATGCAAAACATATGGATAGGATCGTATCGTTTAAACCAGTGGTTACCAATATGGATCAGACACACATAGACAAGCGCCAGCCAAAATCATTTGCCATAAATTATAACGTTGTGCTGTAAGTCAAAAAGTGTATATTTACACCAACAAAAGTACCATATTGTCTCTTTTATTCCTACCCATGTTATCAACACGTGTCTTAAACCTTTAGATTGGATGGTATTAGAATGCAAGTGAATAGTAGTGAGATTATTCAATTCGGGGATTATCAGGTGTCCCTTGGAAAATTTTCTTCCCTGGGGAAAAAGGTCTGAGAAGACCAGGATTAAACAACATGAAGGTTTAATAAAACATAAATAAATAAATAATGAGTAATATTAATCATGTCGATATCATCCCATCATCCCCAACCAGTCGCAGCAGAACCAGGAGGTTTCTTAGCGCTACATATAAATAAAATAAAATTGAATTAAATTGATGATATCTCAATATAGCAGGGGTGGGCAACTCCAGGCCTCGAGGGCCGGTGTCCTGCAGGTTTTAGATGTGTCCTCGATCCAACACAGCTGATTTAAATGGCTAAATTACCTCCTCGACATGTCTTGAAGTTCTCCAGAGGCCTGGTAATGAACTAATCATTTGATTCAGGTGTGTTGACCCAGGGTGATATCTAAAACCTGCAGGACACCGGTCCTCGAGGCCTGGAGTTGGAGACCCCTGCAATATAGTATCGAGTGGTGTGCAAAAGTCTTGAGCCACCCCTCTTGTCTTTATATTTTGCAGGAAAACATTTATTGTATGTTAATACAGAACTAATGACCATGAAAGTTAACAATGAGTTTGATCATTTTTATTCTTTAACACTGCCTGAACTCTCAGGCAAGTTTTCTTTTCATTTTTTAAGTAGTGTTCAGGAATGTTTCTCCAGGCTTCTTGAACGACATTCTTAGGATGTTGGCTGCCTTTTGTTCTGTTTTCTGTCAAGATGATCCCCCTAAATAATGTTGAAGTTTGGGCTCTGGGGAGGCCAATCCATGACTGACAGTGCTGTATTGTGTGTTTGTCTATCCAGGTGTGGTTTTACTGCACTGGCAGTGTGTTTGGGGTCAATGTCATGCTGAAAACTGAAGCTGTTGCCAATCTGAAGCTTTCCAGATGGTACTGCACGGTGGATCAAGATCTGATGGCACTTTTCTTCATTCATAATTCCATCAATTTTGACCTCTCCAACACTACTGCCCCAAACCATGGCAGAGCCTCAATCATGTTTTATAGATGGCCTGCTGAATTTTTTTCTTAAGTACATGACATTCAGATACTGTTCTTCTGTTGCAGATAGATTTTAGCCCTTCCACTTCTTCTTTTGTCCGCCACTTGTCCAATTTCCTTAAATTCTTTAAGAACGCACTGCACACCATGCCAAGACATGCCAAGTTTTCTTTTTGTCATTCTTCATAGATTCAACTAAAGAAATTGGAACAAATTATGCATTTTTGTCACAGGCTGCTAGTAATAAATATACAATTAAGTTGTCTGTTATATATGGACACAACACTGATTGTTCCCGTGATTTTGGTGTCTTTTTTTATGCTTGAACGATTCATAGGTCAGTGTTACGTACCTTAAACGGAAGAAAAAAATAAAACATCCTCTGAAAATGGCCAGATACAAGGACTGTACTGCAAATGAGTGAAAAAGGAGCCAATATTCAAAAACTCTGAAAGACAGTGAGAAAGCCTGGAGAACTATTGCTCAGGGCCACTGTAGAAAATATAGAAGAAAGTCTGTCTCCTTGGAAGCAAAATATAAAGAAATGAGAGATTACTCAGAAGCTGTGCACAATAATGTACATTCAATCAACAGAATATTTTCTTGCATTATTTTCTTACACTTGAAGTAGTTTTTGTATCCTAATATACTTGCATTTAGGCAATATTTGTAATTCACAACTTTTACTTTTACTGAGGATTTTGCAGCGTGTTGCTGATTCAGTAAAAGACCAAAAAGGAAAAAAGAATTCTCACACAGGCAAAACAATTTTCTCTTACGAAGCAGAAGCACCTCAGCCTGATTACATTACTTTCACTGCAGTTGTCACAAGATAAAGAAGCTCCACCAGGTGGCCAGAGGTGTAAGGTGTAAAACAGGGGTGGGCAACTCCAGGCCTCAAGTGCCGGTGTCCTGCAGGTTTTAGATGTGTCCTTGATCCAACACAGCTTATTCAAATTGCTATATTACCTCCTCAACATGTTTTGAAGTTCACCAGAGGCCTGGTAATGAACTAATCATTTGATTCAGGTGTGTTGATCCAGGGTGATATCTAAAACCTGCAGGACAGCGGCACTTGAGACCTCGAGTTGCCGACCCCCGGTGTAAAACATAAACACCCACAAATTAAGATTTATTTATACAGGCATGCTTTTTAAACCAATTTTCAGAGTTCAGTGTAAAATAAACAATGAACATCATAAAAAGGAATACGTCATGTAAACAAAACAAACAGAGAAAACAACCGTCAGAGCAAACATGCCCCCAAAATCAGCTTCGTCTTTGTATTTTTACCATTTCTGTGTCCATGTTATTTCACCAAAAGAGATGATTCATTGCTGAAATCTTGCACACAAAGACAACTTTCTATTGTTCCCATAATGAATATGTGCATGGATACATTTTACATACTCACACTTAATTCCTTTCTCAGCATATTTCACACAACCCCCCCGCCCCCAGCACTCAGACACACTCATCCTGAATAATCATAAGAATTTGATGTTTATCTCAGCCAGTATGAAATGCAGCCTCACACAGCATCATATGGTTGCATTGTCACATTGATCCATCACTTAAAGCTCTGCGCTGTCACAGATTCTGCAAAAATGCTAAAACTGGCATCATAGCCAGTCACGTCCTAACATTAGAATAACTGAACAGCGGGCGAATTGTCATCACGGTTCTTAGAAACTCTGATCACATCATGACTCGAATGACATTTAGGGAAAATCACTTGACAAAAACCTCCTTTCAGTCACGTCTTTCACACAAAGACACCGCTTCTATCTGCACCTCGCAAACACACGCTGCAGCACAGTCCCAGTGCAGTCCCATGCAGCGTGTCCACGCTGAGGAGAATTACATTGACCTAATTCACTTAACTGGACCAGTTAGATATTTGGTCATTGGCTGGCTGAGCTCGGGTTTGATCCTCTGAGCTGAGCTCCAGCAGCTTCTAGCCTCAATAAACTCATCCTCCGCCTCTGACAGAACTCATTTCTTGGTGAGTTATTAATACCAACGGAGCAGACAGGATGTTATGCACTGATTCTTCAAGCTTCTCATCAACAAAGCGACACGAGAGCAGAAGAAGGTCGCCTTCTCTCCCTCTGCTCCATCTGTCCCCCCATACTGTACTGTACTGTACATCATTAAGAGGACTGGCAGCACTTGGACAGCCAAGTCAGAAAACTTGACAACATCAGAAAATGACCCAAAGTGTAGATTTTAGAGAGATTAAAAGCTAACTGAACAATCATTAAGCTTCTTTGTGCTGCAACACTGCTGTGGCTGTACTTTTTTTTTTTTTTTTGTTGATGTAAGCAGTTTTAAATGGCCTTGCTTGGACAGTAACTTTGAGATTTGTGCTTTGTGACCATTGACGCCTCCAAAGAGTGATTATTCAGTCTGAGCTTAGCAACCATAACCATGCCTGGAAAGCTTTCCAATTTCTCCTACGTGCTGTGTTTGGATCAATATATCTTTTTAAGAGTCTTTAAAAAAATGCAGTAAGACATCAGAAAAGACTCATGAAAACATTAAAATGTGTGTTTTTTCTGCTCTGAAATAAACTGGAAAGTATGCTTAAAAAGCTTACCACATACAACAATAACCTTAAGAGCTTAATAGCCTGTTACATTTGTTTGTGGAAAAATGGATAACGCTACAAAAAACAAACAAACATACTATTATAAAGATTTTAGGGGTATAATAAAATATTTGTTTTGCACTTAATTTATTCAGGGAAAGTCTAAATTCCAGTACACCCACCAAATTGAAGGTCTGCCTAGTTCCCTATCTGCACACAGTTGTAAACCTGAAAATACCCCTTTTTTGATAAATAAAGATATTTCACCACAGTCTCAGCTTTTTGCATGTTTTTCTATTTCAAGGATTGAAAAAAATTAAGGTTTATGTTTAAAAAAAAAACTACATTTTTGCTAATTCAATGATTGTTAAGGCTAATGCAACTATATTTTACTTTATTTTTGTTGTTATTTATTCCCCTATTATTCTCATGAAACAAAGAAGTCTTGATCCTAAAAAATAGGTCAACTGTTTGGTCTTCATCACACCATGTCTGAACTTAAGCAGTGCAAAATTCATGTTAACACAACACAGAAACTTTAATAAGTGTCATTTTATTTGCTGATAGGTTGTTTAGGCAACATATAATCACTCCATCTATGCGTACACAGTCAACCAGTGCACATTTAAGACTTCTCCAAGTTCAGGTCTTCTTGAATGTTTGCTTATCTCAGCCATACATCGAAAAGAAAACCTGTTTCAGTTTACCTTTGTGTTAAACTGAAGATGTGATGTTTAATGAGTTAGAAGCAAAATCGGGGTCAAATGAGCCCGCGTTCTTGATGTAAACTGCAGATTTTAAACAGTCAGCTTCACAAAGCAGATCATCAAATTTATGCAGTCAGTAGGATGAACATATGTTTTTACTGCTGTCTGCAGAATCCCAGTTAACAGTTTCATTAAGGAACCGCGAGCTTGCTGGCCTGCCCCGTATAAGCTGTGGGCGAGTGCTGCACAGTGTGACGGAGGCTGACTGTGCTCCACTTAGATGTTAAAGGCCATGTTAACATTTTGAATTCATGTTGTTTTCCCTCAGAAGCAACACATATTGTGCTCACAAACCCAAGTGGATAAAACATCCTGGGGTCTTCCACCTCCACACTTTTCTCTCCGAGCCAAAAACATATACTGTATTTGGAGGAGAAAAATTACATTTCAGAGAGACAAGCGGTGACAGCGCTGGTTTCTTTTCTTGTAGGGCATTTCTGATATTCTGCTTATTGTATGTAAATTATATCAGGATTTGTTGTAGATTCAGCCTCGGCTCTAATAAAATCTGAATAAGAGAATAAAGACTCCCAAAACAGCTGATATTACTTATATCGGTGCATTTGCTCCTAAGCTATTTACGAGAATGGAAAAGAGCCACTTGTCTTGTTTGTCTCCAAGTTTATCTATTAAGTATTAGTCATATAACTTTTTTAAATGTTTCCAAAAACTGGAAACAGCAGTGAAAATTAATGAGATTCCAAACATTACTGAACAATTTCAGCATGCTGTCAGTTTTTTATTTCTACAGCGCTAAATCACAACAGCAGTCGCCTCAACATGCTTTACATTGTAAGGTAAAGACTACGGTAATACATGGAAAACCCCAACAATCAAATGACCCGCTGTGAGCAAGCACTTGGCGACAGTGGGAAGGAAAAACACCCTTTTAACAGGAAAAAAGTCAGGGAGGGGCAGCCATCTGTCGCGACTGTTTGGGGGTGAGGGGAGGAAGATAACATCACAGTTATAGACATAAACATATTATTTTGCTTTTAAGAATGAAGGACCTGCCAGACATCATCAGTAAAATAAATAAATAAATAAATAACAACAACAAGATGGAACTGAGTCCATTTTGCCAAGTGTCTTTACTCACATCTCCACCATACTCTTCTCTTAAAACTCCACCTTTGTCTTTCTCACTTTGTCACACACACACACACATGCACACACTTATTCACACTTCTCTCCACTCCGTACTGTTCTAACACCTCTGTGGTTGTGATCTTCATGGCACTTCTATAAATCTGCCTCACTGAGTCGAGCAGCCGTTTGCACCTCACTCACGCTCGCTCCTGATGAGGTGATGAACATGGAGGAGAGCTCTACATCAAAATCATTAGGTGCAAACGGGCACAAGCAACATCTAACGTACAAACGAGCAGATGCTGTTATCATTTAAGCTCAACAACAACACACTAATTGTCATAACAGGCCTTGTTTCATGTCACACAAACAGCGAACCAGCGTGGACTCACTCGTTTTCTTATAACACCCGTGACTCTCCAGCTATGACACGACAGTGTCATCAGTGAAAAGGCCCTTTTTTTAAGCTTTTGGTTTTTTAGGGGGGTGAAGGATGGAATTAGGACAGAGAGGAAGATGACACAAAGCATTTGAACCCACGCGGTAACTGACCTAACCACTCGGCTATCCGTTCAGCCAGGAAGTTCAAGAGTATTGCTTAAAAAAAAAAAAATGTAGAAATTGTTATGTTTTGTTGGTATTTTGTGGTGCAGTTTGTTGCTTTGATGGTGAGATTTATTTACAGCACATTCATTTACAAGACAGAGGGGTGAGAATCTTGAAGCAGCTAAACACACACAGACACACAAACATAGACGGGGAATAAATAACAACTCCCCTGAGATGTGCACTTGAAATTGTTTCTTTGTTGGCAATCCAGCTATCACGCTTAAATAATTTCTGTATAAAAGAAAGCAGTTTGACTGATTAGCACATGATGTTTATGGACACTTTAAGAAAGTGATACCTCCTAAATCACAACTCACACCTGCATGGTGCAATGCATATTAAAAAAACTTGCCAACACAGGTATTTTTTGGGGGAAACAAATACGCAGGTTTGTTCCAGTAAAATCTGCATGACTGGCTTCCCCCGTCCTATCGATTTGAATGAGAGCACAGTGAAAACATGCCCGAATGCCGTGCTTCCTAAAAAACTGTGATGAAAGCACATGAAGCAGTACGAGAGGAGGTCACGGCAGAGTCACCTCACGCTGGAGGTCCATCAGGCCTCGCTGCCAGTGCAATGCTCCCTCTGGGACTGAAGCGGGGCTTTCTACAGTGTACCTGACTGGAAATAGCCTGTTAAAACGTGTAAGTGCGCGCATGTCTGCACGGTCGGACAGATGTGATTGTGCACTCAGACGGGACATCCATCTCAGATTTTTTTTCCCTTTACTTTTGGCTGTGTGTGGCCTCTGAGTCGAGCGGCTGGACTGCTTCTAGATGATTCCTCGGTGGGCCGTGAGTGTGTCAGCAACTGTCTGCCATAAATATACTCCGCTCTCCACTGGATGGAAGTCAAATACTAATATGACAGGGACAGAAAGAGGGAGAGGGAGCGAAAAAATATATGTAGTGAAGGGGACAACAAGCTGTGCACAAACAGCAGTGTGCTCAAGGACGTTCTCGGCAAAGGCGATGTTCATCTGGAGAGCAGCGAGGTGGGAAGTTCAATACATGCATAGACTCATGTTTAAATGCATAAGTGAGGGAGGAAGAGAATAGACCTGTCTGTTAGAGGCACATTAGCATTTTAACCCCTCACACATCACAACACCACACTCCCACTCTGTCAGCAGCTCTAACTCAGTAATCAATCACATTGATGCAACCCATAGAAACACAGGGACTGAGACAGAGCAGGCGAATCCTCTGTAAGCACGCTCGGCAATGTCCAAAAATAAAATAAAAAAACGGTGTGATTTCAAGCCACACTGAGGCTTATTTCACGGCTGGGAACGCAGCCCTTTTTAGCCACTTATTGGGGCTTAACTGAACCTCAGAGGGTGCGATGATAAGCATCTCCTCCACTTTTTACTTCTATCCAATGTTCTATCTGCGCAGACACCCTGCCTGCTCTTACACTGGCTGACAGAAGCAGGTCACTCAGTCAAGTCTGCTGCCAGAAATCCACTGAAACATCACAACAAGCCTCCATCTTCAGAGGCTACAGTTTGGATTTTGTTTTGTTTTTTGTTTTTTATCAAAACACACTCAAAGCTACCCCAAGCATGACCTGCACAATTATTGAGCGTTTCATGACCACCACATGTGCACATGCCTGTGAAATTTTAAAGGGGGTGATCAATATGAAAGCTTCATGGGGGTGCAGGTATCGTGGAATAACAGCACTGATCTGGGCTGGCAAGCAGCAGACTGTTTGTGTGAAGCGTGTCTGTCTGCTCAGACTGTACAGCAGCCAGCAAAGAGAAGAGAGAGAAGAAGAAGAAGAAGAAGAAAACATTTGATCCACAGCGCAGGCCTCGCGTTCTCGACCAAAATGAGGAGAAAACCGCAGGCTGTGGCATCAAGCCTAAACGGACACACCCCCTCCAGCCTGTAGGCATCGAACCAGCGATAAACAGACCGCGGCTGCTCCCGGCTGCGATGTAATCGTTATAGTTGCTGATCCTGGTGGACTGAGCCCATCATTACGGCTCGTAATTGTATTTCAGCAACAAAACAGGCCTGCAGCCTAGCAAAGGTCCGTGTTTACACCGGCTTCTCCCTTTAATGCAGACTGACAGATGACTGCACGAATGACATCTTAATCAAACCAGCAACACTCATTTACACAAACACCCCACACACGCACGCCTCTCCGCGGATCCGCGCTCCTGGCCCCTCTCACGTCCAGCGCATATCTCACCTTGCTTCACGCATTTGAAGCGGACCGGGTCTTTGCAGTGTTTGATCACGGCCAGCACGTCCCGGGTAGTGAGCCCGGCTACTGGCATGTCGTTGACCTCCAGCAGCAGTTCATCCTGGGCCAGTTTGCCGCTCTGGATCAGCCCCTTCCCCTGCTTCACCTCGCCGAAGTAGGGGAACTGGCCGTTCTCCGCGCCCCCCTTCAGCTCGAACCCCAGCTCGCCGTCTTTCCCCCGGGTTATCACCGCTTCGTGGACTTTGTTGGTCCAGTGGTTTTTCTTCTTGAGGCTCTTCGACATCGTTAGGGCGAGTTAATCACCGCGGGCTAGCCCCTGCAAAAGCTTCCTACCGTCTCATCGCTGCCTTTTGTGCGGGCGGCTGCAGCTTCACGGCGCTCGTGGCTCCATCATCACCGGTGCACGCTGGCGCAGTGTCCGCTCGGCGAGCCGCGCAGTCGGGCAGAGAGCTGCAGTACAGCACGGCAGCGGATTGAAATAATTATCACTCTGTCAGACACACAGACGCAAGAGACAGATCCTGGCGGATGACCCGGATGTGAAGCCTGAAGGAGGGGAGAGATGAATGGTTCTGGTTCGGCGTAAAGGGATGGAGAGGAGGGGAAATAGCACAGGAGGCGCTTCACTCTTACTACACTGCCAGGGGCGCTTCCTCGGGCTCACTGTGATCGCACACATGTAGGACGAAATATGGTACGCTGCGTGATAGCCTATATAAACTTACTCGCGCAATTTACTCGCAAGTGCGTTTGGTGAGTGTGAGAAACAGCAGGTTCCACGTTGCAAAACTCATATATCTGTGGACTTTGCCAAAATATTCCCTTTCTAAAAAAAAAAATATGCAACAAGCTTGTAAAGACTACCCAAAGGCTGCATTACCACGCGGGACAACAGCGGGGGGCAGCAGGTTCACCGGGATGTGGTGATTACGAGATTAATGGTTGTTTGTTAACACTAAGTACAAAATTTTATATCGGGATATCTAAAAATTAGAGCTATTTGTATTATTATAGCAATTTTATAATATACAAAATAGCATATTAATATATAACACAATATTTTGTATTATTTAATACTGGTAATTTAACTTGTTCGTTACTTTTCTTTGTCTTGGAGCAACAGTGACCACGTCATTTCCTCTGGGATTAATAAAAGGCTTTATTTATATAAGGCTTAAGGTAACAAAAGTCTTTATTAATGCCGATTTTATGCTGCTAAATAAATATAAATATAATATCTACACAGCACGCGGGGAAACCTGCATAGAGGTGTGCCAAACTATGGTTAAACTAATACGCAGGTCAGAGTAAACCTGCTGTAGTTGGTCAATAAACGCCTCCCTCACCCATCCATACAGACACCCTCCTTCATGCATTAATACTCGCTTCTGACCTGAAGGATTGTCCATTACATGAACATACATTCCCAAATATTGGGCTTCAAAAAGCGCGTTTCATCCCCTCTTGGACTCATTATGTTGTAATTTTGTTATTACACATCACAGGCTTATTGCATGGGTGGTTGAGCAGAAACAAAAGTTAAAAATATTTTTGTTTTTTAAAAAATGTTCTAATGCGAGGGGGGAAAAGTCGCATCCTGAACTGTGTTTTGTTTAAAGTTCTCTGCTCTCTCTGCGTTGGTCACAGTTACATAACTATGATGACATAAATCCAAGTTCAACACAAAACGACAAAATGTTGCCATTACTTTTTCATGGCTTGCATGACTTTCCGAAACTGGATGAAGTAAAGTCGCGTTCAATATTTAATGCATAAGTCAAGAGCGGCTCGTCTGAATCTACTGGGGATGATGGTCCCTCTTGCTGCTACTCTGGACGTGTGTGTGTGTGTGTGTGTGTGTGTGTAATGTGAGCATCCTCCCTACAAAACAACATTACTGTACACAGAAAGCAGCCAGTGAATAGTGAACAATCCACGACGAGCAGTGGACTGTCACTTTACATACTTGGGTTTCTTTTAGCATTTAGGTCGTACATATGTTCAGATGGCCTCTGACACTAATTCTAAGCAGATGATGGAGACTAGATTAATTTTCTCCATCGCAGTAGAGAAAGAGTACTGGAATAATCCAGAAAACTGGCTGGATTAGTCGACTAGACACCCACGGGGAAAATGAATCTCTGTTTTGCTTTTGCTCTGCTCTGCTGGTGGACGTCAGAACTGCAGCATCATGAGGCCTCTGGCCTGGACTGAAACTCTTCATTTTCACTCCAATACTAACTCATTTATTGGGTCTGGTTGCACTAAATTATGAAACCAGCTCACACTGTCTTCAAAGAGAATACAAATGTGGAGCAGTCTCTTGCTCTCGCGCTCTCTTTGTTACATAAGTTGTATATTTGTGCAGGCAGGATAAATCATACACTAAATTTTTTCCCCTGTGCTCATATATCTATATCTGGATCAGTTTTTCACTATTTTGGACCTTCTCTTTGTGAACAGAAGTGCAATAGAAGAACAAAGAGAAAAGCCATCAGCTGTCGAAGCTTTGAGCTCGAGCAGCTAAATTTGGAGTCACTTTAGGCAGCTCGTTGGCACTTCAAGATTTTTTTTTTTTCCTGACAGGATGCTAAAGTAGAGCAGAAGCTCTCTGTGTCTGTATGGCCACTCACGAACAATGACACAGCTTCAGTGTTAGGAGGAGGATGAAGAGGAGGAACACATACTCCTTTTTGGGTTGTTTTTTTTGCTTGAGTGTCATTTTGATGCTGATGTTTGGTCCAAATTGTCCAAAGAACAGAAGAAAACAGTCGAATTAGCTGTGACTCTGCATCCACACAGGCCATCTCAGGCGGGCCTGTAAACACGTTTGTGGCCGTGTTTGTGCACACTGGGCGGGGGAGGAAGAAGAAAGATACGGATATTACTTTATACCATCATTATAGACAGAAAGTAATGAGCATCCTAAAGCAGACTGCCAACAACAGAAGGCAAAAATACAATAACACGAGGCAGCCTGCGCACTCAGAGGGGGAATTTCAATAGAGCTTATATGGATTTAGTTCACCGCCTCCCTCATTGACTCTGCTTTGTGCATTTGCTATTCGGGGGAAAGAAAAAAATGCACACTAAGTTGTTTTTATTGCTCAGCGAGGACAGAGGGGGAGAGGGGTCACCTTCACACAGACACTCGCACACAGTCTCCTCCACTATTTATCACCTTTATTTAATCCACAGATTAAGGGAAAAAAGGGGCCAGGGGTGTCTGCATGCATCTGCACACAAGACACTATAACAATATTTGGGATATGCATTTTACACTTTAAAAAATTACACATGCACATGAAACGATCACATCTGTGAGGAACCCACGGGTGTAGCGGAGCTAAAAATCTGTTTCAAACATACTCACAGTCAAACGCAAGACACACACACACACACAGAATAAGTTAATTAGACTGAATGGCTTTAGGGAATTGGCAACTGAATCACATTTGCTTTTTCTTCGAGCTCACAGTGAGATTTAATTATGAAGGGAAACTTGCAATGCCAGAGTACACCTGTTAAAAAAAAAAAAAATCCAGACTGAATCCAAACCAAACCAGACAAAGGAGGCTGGAAATTCAGCGGGATTAAGATCATATTAGCTTCTGCGGATCTGTGGTGGTGTCAGTGTCGGCTCAGTGCAGAAATGTTACTCAAAAGCAGAGATTTGAAGCTGCACCAGTTATTTTAGATTAGGTGGTCCTGCAAAGAAGCTCTCCTTGGCTTTAGTGGGCTTAATATTTTACATTAAATGCGAGTTGTTTTCTTTACGAATCTCACAGCCAAATCCAGAATCAGCTATACTGGATAAAGCTTCACACTGATACTTCCAAGTCTCCCAAACTTTATATAAAATGTGCTGGTTATTGCACTCATCTGGTTTTTGATTCCTTCGTGGTCTGCTCCGGCATCCTGTTCCTCCCCTCTCTATTTCCTTAAACACATACCTGTTTTTGATGAAGTTATTCACACCGTTTGATCCCCCCAGGAGGACTTTAGGGATTAGCTAAATGACTCTGCAATTAGCTTTTAAATCACACAATGCCTCCCCTAAAATAGTGTCCTCCCAGCTAATGCCCTATCATTGTGCTTGAGTGGCGATGGCTTAGCTAAGTCTGCAAGATAGGAGACAGCCTTGGCACTGCTGCTGCCACCCATTTGCGGGATGTTCCTTGCCATCATGTAGCTGTCTATTAAATATATAAATATGGAGAGAGACTGGAATGTGACAGTTGTTCTGATAATCCTTTCACTATCTCTAAACTAATTCCTTTGATCAGCTTGTGAATGCTGGAAATAATTCTGGGCTTCAGTTCTTGCTTTAAATTACCACAGCTTGGTAGAAAATCACTTTCTCGCTCTAGTTCAAGATTAATTAGCCCTAATCATGGGGGCTTTCCAGTGGAGATTTTATATGAAGGCCCAATACATCTTTGTCACAAGCAGTCTTTGTTAATTATATCAAAACTGCTGATTAAATTTTCCCCCTTTGTCTCTTTTATAACCATCAAGCAGCCATCACTCTATTAGTTACATGCTGTTACTAATAATGTCCACTAGATGGGACTAGTTGTTGCTTTTATGTTCCTATGTTGAGCTGTTAATTTTAGGATGTATTATTTATGTAGTTGTTTCTTTAATAGAACAGACAGATTAACTACTTTCACAGACTCTCACTGATCACTGTGCCAAAGATAGCCTAATATATTTGTAAAGGAAGCTGTTTCTGTAGTATATTCTGTACGTTTTTAAGGCAATAAAAGGCATTAGTAATTTAATTGAATATTGTAGTTTTGTTTATGCATTGTGAATGTAAAAAGCCCAGTAAGGTTCAAGATTTGGAAATTAAAAATAGCTGTAAACTATATGCGCAGCACATCAGTTTCATGCTCCATGTTGAAACTATGTTAAACTGCATCGTCCCTTTTAAAGAAATACATTTAAATTGAAATTATCCCCTTTTTAATGGCTTCTTGGTGATTTTGGGAACATACACAGCTTAACAATTCAAGGGAACATTCAATCACAGTATAATTGTTCTGAGTTTTGGACTTTCTAGTTCAGTTTATTGTATTATTCTTTGTGATTCCTGCTTTGTTTAATGTTTATCCTTACATTGTGTATTCTTTAGTATATTTAGCTTTGTTCCTGGTTCACAGTTGTTTTAGAATTTGGTTCTTCCCCCAGTCACATCCTGTCTGCATTTGGATCCTACTCACAACTTACTGTCTGCATATCCTGCAGACCCTGACAGTAACGCAAAGTCGGTTAAACTTCAGTCTGTCCAGCTGAGAAGAAACCACCGACAGGTACACTGCAGAAGCAAAAACAAAACAACCCTCAAAAAGGAAGTGGCTCAGCAGATAAGGTGCCCACGGCCCATTTCTCTCTACTTCAGGGATATGGAGAGAAATGCGCCTCAAAGGGGTTGCAAATGCATACGATATGATTCATAGGCGTAAACAAAGATTTATAAATGTGTACAATGATTTGTGTGTGCGTTAATTCACACACAAATAAGAAGCAATTTTACGATTTTACAAATGCGTACATCCAAACCTGAATAAATACTGATCATTTACGCACAATTTATTAAGTTCAGCTCACGAATCCGATCATTTTAACTTTCGAAAACCTTTCTGTGCGTACAAATGTTTAAAACTACACTTAGCGTCTGTCGCTCGCTTAAAAAAACACCTTAAATACGTGTGCACGAATCGCCTGACGCGC
The DNA here is from genome assembly GCA_015107715.1 of Tylochromis polylepis. NCBI lineage: Eukaryota > Metazoa > Chordata > Actinopteri > Cichliformes > Cichlidae > Tylochromis > Tylochromis polylepis. The sequence goes on along the minus strand of VVHJ01008990.1, from coordinate 22,072 downwards.
ACAGATCACGTGGGGTTTTGAGACAAATTTATCGCCGCAAGCTTCACACAGACACACAAATGTAAGATGCATTCAGGTCCCAGTGTAAGACTGGGACATCTGGGCTTCCACTGCATACATTCGTTTCTTTTTCTAAATAACCGGAACAGCTCGTAACCCTTTTACTAGAAAACACAGATTTACCAATTACAGAAACTACACAGTAGCCTGCCACATCCTGAAATGTTTAGGTTCAGTCATTACGCTAATATGTTAGCCTGCTTTCATTAGAGAATGGTAAGATTAACATCAAAGTGATATTCCACTTTACCTGAAATATATCTTTGCTCAAAATATACAGAGATTAGTTGGCATATACCCACTGCAGAGGATGATCTACAGTAATGTACAGTCATCGTGTCCCCCCATCTGCAGCAGAGGGCTCACTGACTTTCCGAGCAGAAGTCCAGAAGATTATTTAAACCATATATTAACCTTTATAGGCTACTGTGCAGTGTCTGTAACTGGTAAATCTGTGTTTTCTGGTAAAGGGGTTACGAGCCGTTCCGTTTATTTAGAAAAAGAAATGTCCACTTTATTTGGGAAAAGACAGAAAAAAAAAAACGAAAAAAAAAACAAACGAGATGTTATGTGTAGTTTTAGACATTTGTATGTACAGAAAAGTTTTCAAAAGGTGAGCTGTACTTAATTTGAACTGGTTTGTTCAGGTTTGGATGTGCGCATTTGTAAAATAGTTTTACATGTGGTCAAATTACTTCATATTTGTGTGTGGATTGAAGCACGTGCTCGTGAGCCCTCAAAGGTTAGACACAAATCATTGTACACGTTTGTAAATCTTAGTTTATGCTTGTGGATAATATTGAATGCATTTGTAACCCTTTTGAGGCAAATTTCTTTCCATACAGGGGCATGTCTAGAAGGGGGGCATGGGGTGCCACCAGCCCCCCTGAAATAGGATATGCAATTTCAAACAAGGTTTTCTAATTATATTTCAATATACAACCTGTGTGCTATTAAGCCACTTAAACAGGAATATAACTTTGACTTAAGTAAAAAGTCTAAATACTTTTATCCACTTTAAAAAACAAAACAAAAAAACAAAAAACAACACCACAATCACAGGGTGATGTTTAATTTTTTTCCCCACTTTTCCTCTAATAAATCTGCAATAGGACGCGGGGCTGCATGTGAGCTTGAAAATTGTGGTTTGTACACTACTTCTTTAAACTTAAATTGTACAATTAAATATTTCTGGTAAATATTCTGATTTCATGTGCCCTCCCTGCCTGGTCCACCCATGCTCTTCTTATCCTGACCAAGTTTTCTTTTTGTTAGTGTCCTCATATCTACTGGCAGGGTGAGAAAGTGTGACAACCCCATCTTTTGGCTGCTGGGCTGGCAGGTTGTTCTTCTGTTTTGTGTTGCAGGTGCTCAGTGGGTGTGGTCATGTTCTCAGAGATTGTGAACAACTGGGCCAAGTGTCGCCCAATATAAAAGCACAGTGCTTGTTCCCTCCAAGACCAGCTCTGGTCCCGAGTCTTTTTCTTTAAAGTCTTCAAATTGCTTTCAGATAAGCTAAAGCTTCATAATACACTCTTGCCTTATTTAACTGCATGTGCTTCTCCCTCCCCTCCCCTCCCCCCTCCCTTTCATTCTGGAAAACTAAAAATATCCGGTCAACAATTTAAAACTCTTACACATGTAATTTACAATGTAAATGATAACGAATACATTTGAGTAAGCTGCAGCCAGAGTGTGTTTTGCGTATTTTTCTCTCTCTTGGGTTTTAAGGCTTAAACAATGATCAAAACAGTTTGAGATAAAACATCTGTTAAGGGTTTTTAAAGTCTACATTTCTCAAAAGCATTTAAAAATGTTTCTTATCTTTCATGAAATAATAAAAAAATAAAAATAAAAAAAAACAGGAGGCAAACATGTTTTTTTGCATAAGTTGCCATGGTTTCAACACAGCAACCCTTTTATTAGCAAAATCATGGAGATTAGTCCACTAAAGTCCCCATCTCATGGAAACAGAGCTGAGGGGTCTAGGAGGGGAAGGAGGGGGGGCATGTAACTTTAAACCTTCACAGATCATAGTGAGTAACAGTGCACTTGTAACCAAATCAGCTGTGTCTATGCACTGAACACAGATCTACATATGGTCCTACTGTCTGCTACAAGGCCACCATTGGCATCCTCTTTTCAAAGCTTCCCTTTCCTTCATGCTTCAATCGGGAATGTTTGCAGCAGTGCATCGACAAGGTGCACTTTTTGATTCGTGAGAGGAGCTTCTTTTTGGTCTCTTAGAAAAATAAAACTTTGAAAGAGGATGACAAGTAGAGGAATAAAGTCCCTTTGTTTTATATTGCGCACACACGCACACACACACACACACACACACGCCATCGCTCACATGGGCACTTGCCCTCGCCCGTATCACCCATGCAAACCACACATAGGTTGCCACACAGCTCTCACAGTATGTCAGCATCAGAGTGAATTGGTCTTGCTTGTTTTGTACAAGGAGACAAAAATAGGTATATATAACAGTGAAGTGGCCAGAATTATTAAAAAAATAAAAATAGTATGAATTCAAGGGACTCGAGAAGAGTTAAATGGTGGCATCTAAATAAACAAGTGAACAATGAAGAAAAAAACACTGCAACTAAGGCATGCAAGGCACGAGCAACTACAAAAAAAAGAAAAAATGTGATGCACAGACCAAAA